>JADRCD010230767.1:22758-41769 GCA_019843815.1 Montemys delectorum
CCCCCCCCCCCCCCCCCCCCCCCCCCCCCCCCGGGAGTTAACTTTTGGAGAGCTTGGGCCAATGCCCCAGGTGTTCTTAATAATACTGACAGGGAAAGCTTTCCACACAGAAGAACACACGCACTCCTTCCTTCCTCAGGTATATCCCTCACAAAAGCCCTTGGCGTCATGGACCCGGGACCTGGCTGTGCGTGTGGAACAGTTTGAAACGTGGGCCAGTCGAGCCCGCCCTCCGGTGCTCTTCTGGCTGTCTGGCTTCACATTCCCCACTGGCTTCCTCACTGCGGTACTGCAGTCTGCCGCTCGCCAAAACAACGTGAGCATCCAGAGGCAGGAGGCAGCCTAGGAATGTGTATTCCTTCTCTTGCTTGGGGGTGCCTCCTTCATTGTCGCCTTCAATCCACAGATTTCAGTGGACAGCCTCTCCTGGGAGTTTATAGTTTCCACTGTGGACGACAGCAACCTGGTGTATCCACCTAAGGTGGGAGGTGGATGAGCTCCGGATATGGAGGGAAATGGGAGGAAAAAGTGGGAAGTGGGGAGGAGAGGAGGACAGAGGAGTTAGATCAAAGGTATTGTCAATGTAGGGTCTTTCCTCCAACTCTGTCTCGATTTCTCTCCAGGATGGTGTTTGGGTTCGGGGCCTGTACCTGGAGGGTGCTGGCTGGGACCGAAAGAATTCTTGTTTAGTGGAGGCGGAGCCCATGCAGCTGGTCTGCCTCATGCCCACGATCCACTTCCGTCCAGCAGAGAGCCGAAAGAAAAGTGCCAAGGGTGGGAAACTGTCCCCTCTGCATCCCCTGTTCGGATACTAACCCATCCTCTCCGCTCCAGTTCCCAAATGCGCCTGCTCTGATCTTCCAGGCTCCAGAATCTGACTTCTTTTCTTCTTCCCTAGGCATGTACTCTTGTCCCTGCTATTATTATCCCAACCGGGCAGGCAGTGCAGATCGAGCCTCCTTTGTCATAGGCATCGATCTCCGATCAGGAGCCATGACATCTGATCACTGGATTAAGAGGGGCACCGCTCTCCTGATGAGCCTGGACAGCTGATGAGCCCTTCTTTCCTGCTTGAGAGGGTCGGAAGCCCTAGGACCTTGAACTAAAGCCAGATCTCAGGCTTTGACCTTAGCTGAATCCAGCATATAGTGACACCCTGACCGTACCTAGTGGCGCTAGCGGTAAAAGTTGAAGACTTGTATTGCAGCTCAGCGCAGTAAAACACATGCAAAACCAAGCCCCAAGTCTCTCAATGGAATGATGGTGTTTTAGTGTGTGTTGGGGATGGAGGAAACCTGGAGGGAGAGAGGGAAGCTGGGACTTACTACGGGCAAGGAGACGCTAACGCCTGAACTAAGGGAAAGTGGGGTGGCCTCTAGAGGAGGCGTGGCCTTGAACAACTTGCCCGCCAGGCCTAAAGGAGGTGGGACCAAATCTCCAGGAAAGGATTTGAGCAAGCGGGGCGGGGCTTGCTTTCGAAGGGCGCGGGATGCAAATGGAATAGAGACGAGTCAGGTAAGGGTCCGGGATGGGCTCTATATACTGCACCTTAACTAAGCCTTGCAAACCCTACTGGGAATTCTTATCTGAGACTACAGCTGAGGGGAGCGAGACCGAGGGCAGGGCGGAGCCGGAGAGAAGGACTTCAGCGCCGAGGGGCGGGACCACAAGTCGGGGGCGGGGTTGTGGAAGGGGGGCGGGTGCGGGTGTTTGTGTTGGAAAATCAAACTGCGCCACGGGGTGGAGCGGCCCCCCCAACCCCTGTCTGGGAGAAGGGGGGGCCGCTCGACCCCCGAGAGGCCTCGAAGATCCCGAATACCTGGGACCCCCAGAACCAGGTAATGGGGAGCCGCAGGGACTTTTGGAAAGAGGGAGACCGTTTCCTTGCAAGGGGGAGGGGCGGAACGTCAGACTCTCTGGAGAGGTCGGGCAAGGGATGGGCATTTGAGTCTTGGGAAAAGCAATTGTGGAGTGGCGGGGGGGCAGAACATCCAAGTCCCCCAAAAGGGAACAAGGCAAAGGTAGTGGAAAAACTGTGGTCTTGGCTTTAAAGGTCAAGAGGGCCTTAAACTAATCCCAGTCCCTCTTGGGATGGAGAATTGACACTAGGGCGGGGCTCAGCGGTCCTGAGGAAGGAGGCTATAGGACAGGGCTACGTAGGGCTAGGCGCTGGACCACTGGGATCAGAAGCGATCAGGCAAAGTGAACCTCCAGTTACTGGGCCATTTGCAGGCTCCTCCCTCCAGCTCTTTTCTCCGGGGAGATGTGTATGTATCCCCAACTTTTACCATCCCTCTAGAAGCGGTAGCTTTTCCCTCTCACCCCACTCCACTGCACCTTCGGCTCTCGGCCTCGCCTGGTTCGTTCCCCTAGTCCCCGGTGCCCTCACTTTTCCGCCTTCAGTTCCCTAGCTTTCATTGGGCTCTGGCCCTTTCTCCATGCTGAACCTTTCCCACATAGCCACGAGATGGCGAAGATGAGATGCCCACCAGAGCTGAGGGCCATGCGGATTGGGGGGGGATATATAGCTGTGACACGCACCTTTCAGTTCACCCTTGATTGATTCCCTGTCATCTGGCTGGCTGGCACCGGCCCCCGGCCCCCGGCCCAGGACATCGTAAGCATATGGGTAAAGTGCAGAAGCTAGAGACAGGGCGAGAGACTATACTTTTTCGGCCTAGAATAAACAGTGGTGAAGTGGCATGTGGGTCAAGTTGGTCACTAAACTACAGATTCGTTTCCAGCTTGTTGTGGCCTGTGATTGTGCCTTGGGGGCTGGGGTGTGGGGTTAGGTCGAAGGCAGAACACCTAGTTTCTGGCGATGAGAACTCCGAGAGAAAAGAAGAGAAGTAATTAATTGAGGCAATGGACCCTGTGGTCGTTCAGAGGAAGGCAGGTCGAATCTCAGTTGCTTGCCAGGGTTGTTTGCCCCGTTGCCAGAGTAACAGGCTAAGGAACGTCCACCGCCAGATTCCCAAACTCCCTCTTCCCAGTCCAATCCGCTTTAGCGGACGTCGACTACGTCAGAGTCCTAGTGACCAATGGGGAGCTGTCATTATAGAGAGCCTGAAAGAGGGAGAGGGAGGAGGTGGAAGGGGGGGAGGCGGTGGCTACCCGGGATCCGCACGTGCACTCCCACACGCTTCGCTCCCTGTACAACCCCTTCCACTGCACGAGCCCAGACAGTCTCTTGCGCCTGCGCGGCGAGCCGGCCCCGACCCCCCCCCCCCCCCCCCCCCCCCCCCCCCCCCCGCCTGTTGCCCCCGGGGGGGGGCGCCCCCCCCCCCCCCCCCCCCCGCCTCAGGTCGTCAGTCTGTGTTTGCAAACTAGTCCAGGGTTGTGTTTCTCAACCCCTGCGGGCCCAGACGTCTGGGTGGGTTTGCGCTCTTTAGCCGGGTGTCGACTGTTAATGTCAGCCTCTCAAGGGAGGGCCTGCTACCTGTGTTCCCCACTGCCACCCTCGGCTGGCGCCCCAAGCTCCCAGGTGGGCTGGGCGGAGCTGTGGTTTCCGGGCCCCCTAGGCTCAGTCGCAGCTTTCCTGAGCACTAGCTTAGGTTGTTTCCCCAAAAGAAAGGGAGTGGGTACAAGCGCCCCTTCCCGAGGCGTAACCCCCCCCCCAGGCCTAGCTGCAGTTAGTGACACGGCAGGACACTGTGAGAAACGCCTTGTGGTCCAGGTGACTTTCCTGGCCAGAGGGTCATGCCCATTTTTTCTTGTAAATTCTTGCTTTTTGATAAAGCAAACCAAAACTTTCCCTTCCCTCCTTAGCATTTCCTTCTAGCACGCCCCAGCGTTCTCTACACCTCCCTTGGCTCCTCTCGGGCCGTCTGTCCCCGTCTCCACTCGTCCTTCTCTGCTTCTCCTGAGGGTTATATAACTTCCTCTCCGCGTGTCCTGATTTCAACTCCACAGACTCCGCCCTGGAACAGCGCGGGAGGGGCGGGAGAATTGGGGACCCAGACAGATTCCGGCTGGCGGCCAGCTGGGGCACAAGGGATCCTGCAGATAGCAGACGGAGTCCCGCGGGACTTGGTTGGTGCCCCGTCCTTAGTCTCCCGCCCCTAACCAGGGATCAAGCCCAGAAGAAAGAAGGCACAGTATTTCCGAGGGGCGTGTCGGGACAGTCAGAAATGTGGGTTGGGAGGTCAAGGCTGGAGGCTGAGAGAAGGAGGCAGGCGAATGACCGGATTCCCTAGGATTAGTTCTGCTGGGGTTAATAGAGATAAAGGCAGGACGCCTGGGTTCCCTCCTTCGTCTCCTTTTTTGATTACTAGAATTCCTAAAGCTATTTTCTCAGGAAACTTAGCCAGCCAGCAGCTTCTTCGCCCTGGTAGGAGTCAAAGGTCTGTGTTCGAGGTGGCCTGGGATGATGTCACCAGTGCACGTGCCCCGGGACGGTTGCCAGGCAATGCGATCTCCTCCCCTTTCCATTCCCTCCCACCTCTGCCCAGAGTCCCGTTCCAGTCCCGTGCCATCTCTTTCTCCTTTCCTTCCCCCCTGGCATTAGCATCCTGCAGGTGGGAAACCCTGGCCTGGAGTTTAGTGAGGGGGAGGGGCGCGGGTGTGGTGTGGCCTGAAAGACTTTGCTCCTTTGCTGGCTTGAGAGAATTCTGGGACTTTTTTTTCTTCTTCTTCCTAGATTGCCATGAAAAACTTCCTCTCCAGTCCCCACTACCACCCCTACCCCCGTACTCCCTCCCTTGCTCCCTTGGAAGAGTCTCTTGGAAGTCTTTTTACTTTCCCACCTGCTGCATGGCCCAGTGTCATGTTGCCCCTTTCCCATCTTGAGCTGAAGTGGGTGTAGTTGCAAGACAGCTGCCCCTAAGAGAAGAGCTGGGTATACACACCAGCTCATCCCTGAGACTCCCTTCACCTCCTCTCACCAAACTGAGGAAAGAGAGTTAGGCTGGAAAGTCAAAGTCTTTGCCTGTGTAGGTAGGTGGATCAGCTTCTGCTATTGCCCACTTTTGAGAGAGAAGTCCAATGATAGTTATAGCTGCCCTTTTAAATTTTGGAGTTGGTGATGGTATTACAGAGTCTCTTTTCACGTGCCTTAGAATTTGGATCAAACCTGGGATTCTAATCCCAGCTCTGCCAGTAAAAGGGACTAGGAAATGTCACTACCTCTCAGAACCTCTTATCCTTAACCTGGGACATTTAAATATCAATGCTTGCCTTCTAGTTGATGGGAGGGGGTAGTGAAATAATTCATGCAAAGCGTTTAGCACAGTGGTTGGTATAAAATTAATACCGAATGAGTGTCCCGAAATACGTGTTATTAAATGTCGTTAGTTATTATAGTGGGTGGACCTGTTTCTAAAGTAGCCCTCGCTAGGGATTGGGTAAAGAGTGGAGAATTTTGCTACCTGGAGTGTGTCTTGTGTGGGGGGCATCAGGGATTAGCACTGACTACTTTATGTACCTTATTTGATGTGGGCTTTAGTCAGATTTGTATTGCTTTCTTTAGGCTTATTTTTCCCCTCCTAAAAAAAAAATAACTAAGACTATATTCCTTTGGCTGTTAAAATAATTACGTTGTGGCTTGTGATTTTCAAGCGATACTCTGGTTCCCTCCCATGTTGCTCTCTGGAGCCTTTCATTTTGCAAAGGGACTCCACAGTTTCCCTAGCGGGGACATGGCTAGGCTAAAGGGGTGTGTAGAGGGTTGGGGTGGGTGGGTGGGTGGAGAGAGACTAGTGGGGGGAGACTGGGGGAGCGGGTAGTTAAAGGAAGAGACCGGAAGGGAGGAGGAGGGAGCCTGCTGGTGGGGAGGGAGGGGAGGAGGAGGAGGTGGAGGAGGAGGAGGAGGACGAGGAGGAGGAGGAGGGAGGGAGGGGGTTGGGGAGAGCCTGCTACAGTTCTTTGTTTGACTCCGGGACTCAGGGACGGGGAGGAGGAGGGAGGGAGGCAGAGGCTGCAAGCGCCGGGGCAGGCCCAGGAGGCAGAGGAGGGACCGTCTCCCCCGCCCCCCAGCCCCCACTCCCCCCCCCTGCTGCTTCCCCCTCCCTACCCGGACTCTGGGGGCACCGCCGGGGGACAGACACCCAGCAGGTAACCCTGGCCTGGCTCTCCCTCCCCCTGTCTGATTTTCTTCCACACCCTCCCGGACGACCCCTTTCCGTCTCCCCGATTTCCCGGGCCTTGCCTCCCCCCCACCCCCCCCCCAGCCCTCCTTGTTCCATTTCTGCGAGTTGGGCTTGTCGCCTGCTGGCTCCGCCACCCTCCGTCTCGTGCAGCCTGACTCCCTTCCCCCCACCCCACAGTGTGTGCTCCCCTGTTCTGCCCGAGGCACCTTTTGGGGTTCTGTCTCGACGTTTCTCAGGCTGGCTTCTTCCGACCAGTCTCATGGGGCTCTGAGGGAGGAGGGAGTCCTTATCCTTTAATGGCTCCCCCCAGTCTCCCTTGCTCCATTCTCCTCGTAGCAGTCTCTAGGGGTGAGAGAAAACCGGAATTTGGGGGCCCTATGGAGAGGCAGGGGGGCTATGTGTTGCTGGAGACATGGGCTGTGAACGCGTGTGAGGAGGGGGTGGGGATTTGTTAGCGACCAGGCAGCCTCTCTGATGTCCCTTTAAATGGCCCTTACATATCTGGGGACTGGGGGGGTGGGGTGGTGGCAAACTGCCTGCCTGGGGGGCAGGGCCCTTGGTTTGTCCACACCGTCAGGGGTGGTAATGATTTAAAGGGACAGTCTTGGTGTGGCCACTGCCACCCTGTGCTGGCAGGAGGGGGAGCTGGCAGGCCGTGTCTACAGAGGCTTGGCTGGTGAGCAGGGCATTTGAGGCTGTCTGGGACTGGGCCTCAGGTCTCCTGTACAGTTATTGTGGCTGGAAAGATGCAAGAAGGGGTTGACAGCCTGCTCTGAGAGTGCTCAGTCTGGGCTTTCTCCAGAACCCCATGGTTGGGCCCTTTGACTCCATGACCAAGAATCTGTGAGTCTGAACTACAGAATCTGTGGACCAGAACCAGGTGGGGGGCACTGGCAGATCTGCAGGCCAGTAAGGTGACCTGGGCCCGGTAGAGGTGGCCCTCCAGCTTCCCCTTTTGTTGTTTGGTTCTTTGCACAAGAAGGCCCCAGCCCCTCCTCCTCCTCATGCACATGCCCCCCACCCCCACCCCAGCTGTTGGACAGATGAATTACAGCCTCCTGCTTGGGGCCAAGGCTGGTAAGGGATTAAAGTTCTGAGGTTGGCCCTTTAAATGGCTGTTGGCCCTCCCCCACTCTGGTGTCCAGACCCCCATCACATACCCTTCTGACCCCCTTGGTCTGGCTTGGGGGGGCCCCCCATTCTTCCTTGTAGACTAGCCTATCCCATATCCACAAATTCTGTCAAGTGCTGGGTAAGCACCTTACTCCTGAATTTGCCTCCCTGTCCGGAAGGGTTCCAGCCTCTAGCATCTTTTCTTCAGAAGGTCCTAGCTAATCTACTTTTCTCAGCTTGCAGCTGACCACTGCCCCTTAAGGGCCTTGCTCAGGTCAGAAATAACACTTCCCTGGGGGCAGTGTCATCAGCAGCTACAAAAGCTTGCAGTGCATTGCATCATGGAGGCCAGAGGCCTAAGTCTCTGGGGCAGGTGGAAGGATGGGGGCTGGAAGGCCAGGAAATGGAGAGGCCAGGTAGAGAGCCCATGTGTCTGGGTCCTGGGGAAAACACTGGTCCCCAAGGAGTGAGTCTGAGGTGAGGGTTGACTGAGGTCTGACCCCTGCTATCAACACCTGAGTCTTGTATTAAAATACCTAGCTCTTTGTATCTAAGGATTAGGAGGGAAGGGAGTGGGCCCCTGTCACCTCATTGGGCCACATAGAGGAAGGAGGTGATGGGGAAACAGGATATGGCCTTGGAGGTGACATGGAGGGAACCTGCTGCAGAGGCTGCTTCCTAGCTCAGCCCCAGTCATGGTTCTTGCAGAGGAAGAAGGCTCCTCCCTGTTGGGCCCGTTCATCTCGTCTGACCACCTGTGCTGCTTGCCAGAACCTGCCTACACCAGCCTCAGGGAACGGGAAGGGTCAGAGTCCAAAAGGTGGTGTTGACTATCTGGTGTCTTGTTAGGGTTGGAGGTGGCAGAGCTGAAGGCCTAGGGTCCACATACCCTGGGGTCAGAACTAAGGTTGCTTGACAGTAGATGTCCCCTGTAGCTGGGCCTGAACCAGAATATCAGTCTAGTCAGAAGAGGAGGACATGGGTTGGCACTGAGGTGCTACCGTATGCTTCCTTACCACCTGAACCAGGCTGCTTCCAAAAGAGAAGGTTGGAAGATGGCTTTCCTCCAGGTTGCCATGGAAACTGATTCTCCCATCTCATCTGACCTCCAGAGCCTGGTTTCTCAATGAGGGGGCAAGCAAGGAAGGGAAGTCCTCTACTCTGGGAGATCCCACCTCTAACTGAAATTGTTTTCTTTTAGGTTCCCCCAGGCACCATGTCAGCCTCATAGCAGGGCCCAACCCAGGACTTCTGCTGTACTCCATTGCTGGAGTGCTTCTTCCATGAGACAGTCCACTTCCAACTCCATCTGGTAAGCTTGGCTGTTGAGTGTCACCGCATGTTTGAAAACCTTTGCTGGGATCTGGTTCATGCCCACTCATCAGAATGGTCCAGCCCAACTCTGAACCTCCCCCCAACATGTGGTGCTTGAATGGTTCAGCTCTCCACGTTGTTGGAGCACCCCTCTATCTCCTGTGAATGGTTTATCCCTGTACTTCACTAGCCTCTCTCCCACCTGAAAACCTCTTAACCCCCACCCCCAGTGCTACCACTAACTCATTTGCAGACTGAAGAAAGCTAGGGCTTGCCAGCTGAATGTAGTTGTGAGATAGCCCAGAGGGATTTCTTGAAGGGGAAGGATTTTTCCCCATGCGTGTAAAGGGTGTTTAGGAATTGATGTGAGATGTTACACACCACTGCCGTGCAGCTAGCCCATGCTTGTTGCCGCCGTCTTCGAATCTCGCCTCTGGATTGCTTTTTGGCCCATTCTCTCTGTGATGCACTGTAGATTTGCTTTGCGCACCTAACTCATAAGTCTTGCTTTTCCTCAGACCTCCTTTAGCCAGCTGTCCTCCCGAGGCCTCGCTTCATCTCCCTAGTAGAAAGGACTTTTCCCTAAGCTGGAAGCCTAAGTTCTCTGATTCTTCATTGCTTTCACCCATTGCTCATTGAGTTTCTTGAGTAGGACTATTTTTTCCTGTCTGTTCTGTTTAGTTTGAAGGTTCGCACATTGAGGTTCCTCTGTAGATTTGTGTTGAATGAATGTTTTAAGGGAATGTAGTGCTTCACTGCCAAGAAACCTACGGCTTCCTAGATCTGCTGCAGAGCCTCCTACCCACACCTACCCTGGAGGATATGGGAGACACTTGGGATAGTAACAGAGAGGAAGGCTGGTCTAGGAGGCAGCACGCAAGGATAAAGCTGAGGGAGAACAGGTCGGAAGCAGTGTGGAAAATGTAGCTGTGGAAAGAAGCCCAGCTTGCCCACTCATTTGAGAATGATCTTGGTTGAGTTACCAAGCCTTCTCAGGGCAGTCAAGTACCTCCTCTGCCAGGTTTTGGGGAAGAGTTAAAAGGTATATGTAAAAGGTTTGTTTTTTAACACAGTGCCTACCATTTGGTAAATGATTGCACTTTGCATCATGGTAACTGCAGGAAGCTGTGAGGGTTCAAGTGAGGATGTGGAGGAATGGGGTTGAACCTGACTGAAGGCAGACAGAGCCCCAAATAATCGACTAAGCAGGACCACTGACCCAGTAAGTAAGGATTCAGGGGAATTAAGAGAACCCCTCAAGCCTGCCTCCAATGTTTCCCTGGCTTTGAGAACGTGAAAGCAAACACAGAAAGGCTGTGCACAGACACACGTGATCACCACAGTGATGCAGAGGCAGACGCAGACAAAAGACTGAGACAGGAGCCAACCAGACACACAGACAAGAGACAGCCTAGCAGAGTCATGTAGACAGGTATAATGACAGGAACGCGCCAGACACAGGCACAGAGGGAGACAAGATGAGCAGATATGCAGGTGCAAACAGACACCAAGACCCACACACAGTCGACCCTGTTACAGTGATTGGTGAACACAGCGCCCAGTCAGAGGCAGACACAAACACCCGCAGTGACACATAGCGGGCCAGCACTGTCACTTCTCGATGGGGGCGGGGAGGGGCCGGCGGCGGGGGAAGGCTAGGGAAGGGAATCCCGGGCGGGCGGCCTGCCCGGGTGGCTGAGTCACTGCGGAGCCTCAGCCCGTTGCCCTCCCTCTCCCACCGGCTCTCCCAGGTGAGAGGCGAGCCGGCAACTTAGTAGCTTCCGCCATGTCCAAAGAAGACTGCGAAGGAATGGGACTAGCGGGGGTCGGTCCTGGATCCGCCCCACCTTCGAGCCGGTGCGTGCTGGCTAAATGCATGTTCAGGAAAAATCGGTCTGCGGAGTCTGTTGTCTTTGGTCCTCCAATGTCTGCTCGCGGGTCGCAGGCCTCGCGCCAAGCGTCCCTCTTATTCCCCGCGTTGCGTGAGCTGCGCGGAGGGGCTCTTCTGACCGGAGCCCAGAGAGAGTTAAGTGGGTGTGATTGATGGAGTAGCTCTCTCCTGGGACTAAGGGGGGGGGGGGGGGGGTCGGTTAAAGTCCTAGAGTCCAGATCCCGGATGCGGGAGGCGGAGCTTGGCTTTACCGGGAGTGCCCGGATGGAGAGGGCGTGGTTTCTGCTCAAGTGGAATTAACCCTTTCTGGGCGGCCGGCTTTTTGGGGCTGTAGGTCGGGTTGGGAAGGCTGGATTGTCAGCCTGAGGAGTGTGTCGGCCATCCAGCCTGGCCCTGGACGTGTGCGTCTACCTTCCGTCTGTCTTCGAGGAGTCTGTGGGTGTCTTGTCTTTGTGCTTGTCCCTGGTTGTCCCCTCCCCTTGGTTAGTATGAGCACTGGGAGTCGGGGAGGGCCATTCCTGCCTCAAAGCGAGAGTGGAGGTGAGAGTGGACGGCGAGCCAGCCGACGGCGGCGGCGGCTGAGGAACAGGTGTGAGTGCGGCGGCGGCGCGGCGGCGGCGGGGCTGCCCGGCGCGGGGTGGGGCCGTCTGGAGGGAGACAGAGGGGAAATTCCGCGGGGCCGGTGGTGAGCAGTCTGTGGGCTGAGGAGTTGTGTCTGCCTCTGACTGTGTGTCTGTGTGAGTTGAGGGAGGCGGGGGCTGAGTCAGTGGGAACGGGGGATGGTTTTCGGAGTGACTCACTCTCCCCCACCCCGAGCCTGATTCAGACCCTGAGAAAGGCTTTGTTCGTGGGGCGGATGGGAAGTCAGGCGCCTGTGTCCCTGGTGGGGACACAGGTTCGTGGTAGTTGGCGAGATTGTGCTTAGGGTACAGGAAGTTTTGTTCTGGAGCGCTCTGTAGTCCGTGGTGTCGTCGTGGGAGGTTGTGGACCAAGGCGGCCGGAGGGACGGAACTCGCTAGTTTAGGGAAAGCTGAGTCAGTTCCCCGTGGGAAAGGGGAAGTGGTAGAGGGGAAGTGTCATCATCGCAGAAGGGGAAGCTGCATTTCCTGGTAACTAGCAGAGTTCTGGGCACCACTTCCTTAGCCGGGATCTGCTGCTCTGGCATCTGGCACCCCGAGCTGCCTGCCGTTGGTCCACGTCTGGTTTCTCTACCCCGCAGCCAGTTTGGGTTGCACTTGACCACAGTTTAGCGTTGTACACGTCCCAGGGGTTGCTAACTGACAGACTGCAGGCTCAAGAGAGTTCTGACCGGAGGGAGCTCCGCGTGAACTGAGTAGTTCGCGGAACGCAAGGTCCTACCGCGGCCGGAGCGGAGCTGCCTGCGGGATGGATCTGTAGGGTCCAAGCACTTTTCCTCACAGATGACCTTGCCCCCACCGGGAGGGAAGACAGTCTACGCCAGGAACCCTTCTGCCTTTGTGGGCTGGGTGGAAATTTCCTCACGGTGCAGACTTCTCGGCCAAGGCGAACTTTCCAGCCGCCCCCAACCCCTCGGCTCGGCGCGCGCTCTCCCCCGGCTTCCTGCCCGGCTCTCTCCAGCTGGAGCGCTAGCCCCGCCCCCGCGGCTTTGTACTCGACTCTAGCCTCTCTCTGCTCTTTGTACTCTAGACTCTCAATGGACCGATCCCGGGAGCGGAGTAGGCTCCCTACCTGCTGGGACCTGGGGTATGCGCAGGGAAGCAGCTTCTGGGCTCTGAGATTTGAGAAGGCAAAGCTAGGATTAATGGGAACGTGCCTAGGAAAGAGGAGTACTGTGCCCGTTGTGGGTTCAGCTTCGATGGGAAGGAGAAAGGGGGGTGACGAGAAGGAGGAAGTGAAACGAGTTCTGGGTTCTTTAAGGGAGTAGGCGGTGAGAGTGGGACAGGGGTGATGTCACTGCCTGTTGGGCCCCGCCCTCCCCTCCCTCCCGAAGGACCCCCCCCTTACACACACCGCTTCCGCTGCGCAAGTAGCCACGTCACGGGCAACCCCCGAAATCCCCCTCCCTTGGGGGGGGGCCACGTGGGCCGTGGGGAACCGCGTGGCCCCGGCAGGGAAAGGGCATAGAGGATACAGGAGCCACTTGAGAGGGGCCACTTCACGGTGCGCTGCTTCCCAGAAGTTGGAGGGCTGGGGGGACTGGCTGAGGGGGTCGACCGATATTGAAGACTCAGAGCCAGGGAAAGTGGAGGAGCTGGAGGAACTTGGTATGAGACTGGGGACTTGACCATGATTTAGGACAGGGTCAGGCGCTGTAGGTAGAGTATTCTGATAGAGGTGCGGGAGGGCCTGGGTGCTGGATTTGATGTTTGCGAGACCTAAGCATTTCTACCCGGGTGATTGAGTAGAGAGTCAATCGCTGGGTGATGTGAAGTGAGGAGGGGTAGCGATGCCTTTGTCTGCGTTTCGCCTTGGTCTGCTGTCCGTCCTTGGGGTGGATAGGCAGAGGACAGCTTGGAACAGTTTGGTGGGGACCATTGCCAGTTCGGTGGATGTGTGAGGCTTGCCCTCAGGTCGGCTAGTGAATGATTTCCGCACTCTCAGTCTTAGCTTGCTGTTACTGCCCTGCGGGCTACCAGTTTCGGATCAGAGATGTGGACCCTAGGTGGGAACCCTGGGGTCACATCGGGGTCACCCTAGGGCGAGCTTGTCTGACTGGCCCTGCCGCCCCTCCTCCGGAGGCTGCTCACTGCCTGGCTAACCTTGCTCCTATTGGTTCCTGCTAGGCTGTTACTGAGGCGGAGACAAGGGTGATGATTGGCTTTCTGGGGATAGAGAAGTCTTGTGATTGGCTAAATTTCTGAAGCTCTTGAAGCTGTTCGAGGACGCTCCCACGGAGGCTGGGTAAGCAGGCGCGCGGTAGGTCGCCCTGTCAGACAGTGCAGTGGCTGGGTTGTTCCCATAGCTGACTCTCCGCTATTTGTCCCACATTCCTGCTACTCCACTTACGCGCTTCTAGGGGCTCCTTATGCTGATGTCTGCCCTGGCTCCTTGCCCTCAGTCTTCCTGCACTGACAGTTCAGACCAGCCTCTGGGCCCTCACTGCCTTGGCAACTTAAGTGCACGCTTTTCTTCTCTCTGTAGAGTTGGTTGCAGAAGGCCAGAGACTGTCACCTGGGAACAGTGGGCACTCTTGTTAAGGGCAGTTGGAGCTGGACCATCGTGCCAGAGAGCTGGGGCCAGGGGCTGTGCCCCATCTCCAGGGCTCCTGGGGCCACTGCTGACCTGGTAAGGGAAAGATTGGAACTGGTATGGCTGAAAACATGGCTGGATATTTTGCTTCCCTGTTAGAGCATGATCTCTTGTCTCTGATTTAGGCTGGATGCATCGGGCAGTGGACCCTCCAGGGGCCCGCTCTGCACGGGAAGCCTTTGCCCTTGGGGGCTTGAGCTGTGCTGGGGCTTGGAGCTCCTGCCCACCCCATCCTCCTCCCCGAAGCTCATGGCTGCCTGGAGGCAGGTGAGAATTTGGACCATTGGCTTTATCTCCAGGCATTTCTCTCCCAGTCTTCTCTGTCCATTGCTGTCATTTTCCACGAGTTTCATTTGCACTTATTCCCTCTGACTACTCCATTCTAGGGGGGAAGAGTACTTCTTCTGGCAGTACATAATAGAACCTTTCTCTTTACAGATGCTCTGCCAGCATTGGGCAGCCCCCACTCTCTGCTCCTTTACCCCCTTCTCATGGCAGTAGCTCCGGGCACCCTAACAAATCCTATTATGCTCCTGGGTAAGTGGGGGAATCAAAAGTTCTAGAATTGGAGGAAAATTGGGGCCTTGAAATGTTTCCCTAAGCCTGCTCATCCCCAATTCCTTCTACTCTGTAGGACACCCACCCCAAGACCCCTCCATGGGAAGTTGGAATCCCTACATGGCTGTGTACAGGCATTGCTTCGGGAGCCAGCCCAGCCGGGGTTATGGGAACAGCTTGGACAGTTGTATGAGTCGGAGCATGACAGCGAGGAGGCCATATGCTGCTACCACAGGGCCCTTCGCTATGGTGGAAGCTTCGCTGAGCTGGGGCCCCGAATTGGCCGATTGCAGCAGGTGGGCAGAGGCAGGACATAAGTGGCTAAGCCGTGCCTTCTAGTGCAATGTCCCCAGTTCATCGTCATCTGCCCTTTGACCCTCCCAGGCCCAGCTCTGGAGCTTTCATGCTGGTTCCTGTCAGCACAGAGCCAAGGTCCTGCCCCCCCTGGAGCAAGTATGGAATTTGCTGCACCTTGAGGTGAGGCTGAGGTTAAGTGACTGAGGGAAGGGGGCCACGTGCAGCAGGCCAGCACTCATACCACCATGTCTCTCTTTTCAGCACAAACGGAACTATGGGGCTAAGCGAGGGGGCCCTCCAGTGAAGAGACCTGCTGAACCCCCAGTGGTCCAGCCTATGCCTCCTGTAGCACTCTCAGGCCCCCCAGGAGAGGAGGGCCTCAGCCCTGGAGGCAAGCGCAGGAGAGGCTGCAGCTCTGAACAGGTAGGTTGGTTATACGTGGGTCAGCAGGCAGATTGGATGCGTGGGGCAAGGAGTAGGGTTTTTACACTCTCTTCTCTTCTAGGCTGGCCTTCCCCCAGGTCTGCCACTCCCTCCACCCCCACCTCCACCTCCACCCCCACCTCCACCCCCACCACCGCCACCGCTACCTGGCCTGGCTATTAGCCCCCCATTTCAGCTGACTAAGCCAGGGCTGTGGAATACCCTGCATGGAGATGCTTGGGGCCCCGAGCGCAAGGGTTCAGCACCCCCAGAGCGCCAGGTGAGCCCCCCTTTAGTACTTGTTACCTTTTACCTCTTATAAATTCTGTCTTTCCATTCCTCACTTTGTGACCTCATTCATCTTCCGTAGGAGCAGCGGCACTCGCTGCCTCATTCATATCCATTCCCAGCTCCTACCTACACTGCTCATCCGCCCAGCCATCGGCTGGTCCCGGCCACACCCCTTGGTCCAGGTCCCCGACCCCCAGGAGCAGAGAGCCATGGCTGCCTGCCTGCCACCCGTCCCCCCGGAAGTGACCTTAGAGAGAGCAGAGTTCAGAGGTCGCGGATGGACTCCAGCGTTTCACCAGCAGCATCTACCGCCTGCGTGCCTTACGCCCCTTCCCGGCCCCCTGGCCTCCCCGGCACCAGCAGCAGCAGCAGCAGCAGCAGCAGCAGCAGCAGCAGCAGCAGCAGCAGCAGTAGCAGTAACAACACTGGTCTTCGGGGTGTGGAGCCAAGCCCAGGCATTGTATGTTAAGACCTTGGGCTGAAGGTGGGTGAAGCTGTCTGAGGGGACCAAAGAGCACACTGATCTCTCTTTTTCTCTACTTGCAGCCTGGCGCTGACCATTACCAAAACCCTGCGCTGGAGATATCCCCTCACCAGGCCCGCCTGGGTCCCTCCGCACACAGCAATCGGAAACCATTTTTGACGGCCCCTGCTGCCACTCCCCACTTACCCTTGCCACCCGGGACCCCATCATCCCCACCACCCCCATGTCCTCGCCTCTTGCGCCCTCCACCACCCCCTGCTTGGATGAAGGGCTCAGCCTGCCGTGCAGCCCGAGAGGATGGAGAGATCTTAGGGGAGCTCTTCTTTGGTGCTGAGGGACCTCCCCGTCCTCCTCCCCCACCCCTTCCCCACCGTGATGGCTTCTTGGGGCCTCCAAACCCCCGCTTTTCTGTGGGCACTCAGGATTCGCATACCCCTCCCGCTCCCCCAACCTCCACCAGCAGCAGCAACAGCCACAGCAGTAGTCCTACTGGGCCGGTGCCCTTCCCACCACCCCCCTATCTGGCCAGAAGTATAGACCCCCTCCCCAGGCCATCCAGCCCAACATTGAGCTCCCAGGACCCACCTCTTCCACCGCTGACTCTTGCCCTGCCTCCAGCCCCTCCCTCCTCCTGCCACCAAAATACCTCAGGAAGCTTCAGGCGCTCGGAGAGCCCCCGGCCCAGGGTCTCCTTCCCAAAGACCCCCGAGGTGGGGCAGGGGCCACCCCCAGGCTCTCTGAGTAAAGCCCCCCAGCCTGTGCCACCTGGGGTTGGAGAGTTGCCCGCCCGAGGCCCGAGGCTCTTCGATTTTCCCCCCACACCATTGGAGGACCAGTTTGAAGAGCCAGCTGAGTTCAAGATCCTACCGGATGGGCTGGCTAACATCATGAAGATGCTGGATGAATCCATTCGAAAGGAGGAGGAACAGCAGCAGCAGGAGGCAGGCGTGGTTCCCCCACCCCCACTCAAAGAGCCCTTTGCATCTCTTCAGCCTCCATTCTCCAGTGACACAGCCCCAGCCGCCACCACTACTGCTGCTGCCTCGACCGTCGCCGCAGCCACCACCACCACCACCACAACCACCACCACCACCCAAGAAGAGGAAAAGAAGCCACCACCAGCCCTGCCACCGCCACCGCCTCTAGCCAAGTTTCCTCCACCTCCCCAGCCACAGCCCCCACCACCTCCACCAGCCAGCCCAGCCAGCCTGCTCAAATCATTGGCCTCTGTTCTTGAGGGACAAAAGTACTGTTACCGGGGGACCGGAGCAGCCGTTTCAACCAGGCCCGGGTCCGTGCCCGCCACTCAGTATTCCCCTAGTCCTGCATCAGGTGCTACCGCCCCACCACCCACTTCAGTGGCCCCTAGCGCCCAGGGCTCCCCCAAGCCCTCTGTTTCCTCGTCATCTCAGTTCTCTACCTCAGGCGGGCCTTGGGCCCGGGAGCGCAGGGCAGGTGAAGAGCCAGCACCAGGCCCCGTGACCCCTGCCCAGTTGCCCCCACCTCTGCCGCTGCCCCCTGCTCGTTCTGAGTCTGAGGTGCTAGAAGAAATCAGTCGGGCTTGTGAGACCCTTGTGGAGCGGGTGGGCCGGAGTGCCATCAACCCAGCAGACCCAGTGGACACAGCAGACCCAGTGGACAGTGGGACTGAGCCACAGCCGCCTCCTGCGCAGGCCAAGGAGGAGAGTGGGGGGGTGGCGGTGGCAGTGGCGGCAGCAGGTCCAGGTAGTGGGAAGCGTCGTCAGAAGGAGCATCGGCGGCACAGACGGGCCTGTAGGGACAGTGTGGGTCGTCGACCCCGCGAGGGGAGGGCCAAAGCCAAGGCCAAGGCCCCCAAAGAAAAAAGCCGGAGGGTGCTGGGGAACCTGGACTTACAGAGTGAGGAGATCCAGGGCCGAGAGAAGGCCCGGCCTGATGTAGGTGGGGCTTCCAAAGTCAAGACAGCCACTGCGCCCGCGCCCCCGCCTGCTCCCGCCCCCTCTGCTCAGCCAACGCCCCCATCAGCTCCTGTCCCTGGGAAGAAGGCGCGAGAGGAAGCTCCAGGGCCAGGGCCCCCAGGTGTGAGCCGAGCAGATATGCTGAAGCTTCGTTCACTTAGTGAGGGGCCTCCCAAGGAGCTGAAGATCAGGCTCATCAAGGTAGAGAGTGGGGACAAGGAGACCTTCATCGCCTCCGAGGTGGAAGAGCGGCGGCTGCGCATGGCGGACCTCACCATCAGCCACTGTGCTGCGGATGTCATGCGTGCCAGCAAGTGAGTTTGGAGGCTGTGATATCCAAGGCAGCCCACTTATCCTGGGGCTAGGCTCCTGCTCGTTACCCCATGTTCATGACCTTATTCTGTGGTCTTCTCACAGGAATGCCAAGGTGAAAGGGAAATTTCGAGAGTCTTACCTTTCCCCTGCCCAGTCTGTGAAACCCAAGATCAACACCGAAGAGAAGCTGCCCCGGGAAAAACTCAACCCCCCTACACCCAGCATCTATGTATGTATGCTATCTGTCCTCAGAGCCACCCTCTCCAAAAAGGTTGAATTGGGGTACATAGAGCCTGGGAAAGGGCTCTTACCCCACTATCTCCTGGTTGTCTCAGCTGGAGAGCAAACGAGATGCTTTCTCGCCGGTCCTGCTACAGTTCTGTACAGACCCCCGGAACCCCATCACCGTCATCAGGGGCCTGGCTGGTTCACTTCGGCTCAGTGAGTTTGGGGAAAAAGTATGCACAAGGATGTAAGGATTGTGGTTTGTGGGACCCTTTGAGAACTACCTCCATGCTTAGAGAATTGCCACAGTGAAGGAGCTTGCTCACTCAGTCACACACAGGCTATGTTTGAGTTTGAGGAGTGCTGAGCTGTGTGCCAGCCAGCCTTGAGGTTTCCCCTTATCTGTCATTTCTGTCCTCAGCAGTGTATACATGGGAAGATAGATCTCAGGAGTGGTTAGAGTCACTGACTTTCTTAGTGAATAAGAATGAAAAGAATGGCCGGGTGGGGCTGGCACACGCCTTTAATCCCAGCCAGGAGGCAGAGGCAGGCGGATCTTTGAGAGTTTGAGGCCAGCCTTGTGTAAATAGAGTTCCAGAACCTTCAGGGGTATACAGAGAAACTCTGTCTCTAAAAAGCAAAACAAAAAAAGAATTAAAAGAATGGATTGTAGCTGGGTGGGACTGGCACACGCCTTTAATCCCAGCACTTGGGAGGCAGAGGCAGGCGGATTTCTGAGTTTGAGGCCAGCCTGGTCTACAGAGTGAGTTCCAGGACAGCCAGGGCTACACAGAGAAACCCTGTCTTGAAAAACTAAACCAAAAAAAAAAAAAAAAAAAAAAAAAA
>JADRCD010230768.1:10341-23627 GCA_019843815.1 Montemys delectorum
ACACACACATGCTCACACTCATATACACTCACACACTCACACTCATACACACTCACACACACTCACACTCACACACACACTTCCTCTACTCACACATAACTTTTCCAAAGCCAACTGTCAAAGGCGTCTCAAAGGCTAAACATTTCTGTGGACTAAGAATAGAACAGAAATGCTACTGTATCAAAGAATAAACTCCTGGATGATGCTGTCACCAGACCCTCCCCCAGAGCCACCACGAGGCCCGCAGAGGCAGCAGCAGGGTCAAGGCACACCCACACAAGGTGACCCCAAGAGTTGTTTTCCACCATGCACACTGCCTTGAAAGAGCTTGAACAACAGGGATGCTTTTAAAGAAGATTCAGCCCTGGAGAATTTTTATCCCTCAGCTGTCCCACACAGGGAAGGGGCTGCTGAGTCTCCAAGTCTCTGAAATTAGCAGCACACAGCCAGGTTCAGAAAATCAATCTCCCCCACCCCTGTGTGTGTGTGTGTGTGTGTGTGTGTGTGTGTGTTTGCCTCTCTCTCTCTCTCTCTCTCTCTCTCTCTCTCTCTCTCTCTCTCTCCCTCTCTTTCTGAAGGAAGTCCTTCCAAATGCTGAAACCTGTAAACCAACCACTCCATTCTTCCACAGTAAAGAATCTATGCTCTGGCTTCTCCAGGAGCCCAGACATGAACACTGGAATCTATTCACAAAGACAGAGATATGTTGGATTTGGCTGTGGAAAGGGACTCTGAGGAAATGCTCCACCTGTCAAGCACAGACTGTGAACAGAACTTCCTCAGCATTGTTTCTTCCCAGGAAGTAGCCTCTTGCTGTGACAAAGGTTTGTGAACACTGACAAGCTCATGTTCCCACCCAAGCTACACCAGCAGTAACCAGGGTCTATTTGGTAATCATCCCTTGCTCTCTATGCTCACTTTCCCCTTGAAATGCAAAATCTGTCATCATTAGAGGCTGCTGGGAATATTAGCCAATGCTAAAAGAGACTCGGTGAAATGTTTGTCATGTAATCATGAAGAACTGAGCTGGGATCCCCAGAACTCACATTAATCCAGACATGGTGCCTCACATCTGTAATCCCAGTACATCTTCAGGACAAAGGGACATGGAGATAGAAGACTCCTTGGAAGCTCCCTAGCCACCTAGTCTAGTGTATGAGATAACAAAAAAGAAACCTTGACTGAAGATGTAAGGCAATGAATGACCAACATCTGAGGGGGTCCTGACCTCAACATGCAACAATGGCATACACGCGCGCGCGCGCACACACACACACACACACACACACACACACACACACACACACGTCCCTGTGGGATTTGTTTTGTTTCAGTCTCCTGAAAAATTAAGGAAGCTAACTATTGTTGCTAAGAATGTGCCAAAGTGCAGCTGCTGTAAAGAAAAAAAGAAAACCACTCAAGTGAAGTTCTTATCTGTCTTTAAATTTCACCTTTCTTTGAAATAGAAGAACCTTTTACAATTCTTCAAAATCTGAAAACAAGTCATAGAAAATTGGTAGATGAACGTTTTTCTTATAGCAAGGGCCAAGGGAAGTAGTTTTGTTGCCACTCCTAATTCCTCCATCTTGAAGGAAATGAGGGAAGAGCCTCTCTCATGTCCCCATCATGGTGGTGGGGTTCAATATAAGGAAAGGGTGAGAATCAGACAGCAAGGGAGCAGATAAGACCTGGAGCTGCCAAGAAGTCCAAAAACAGGCTGAAGCATGTTCCAGTAGGAGGCTGCTTGCCCGGGACACACAAAACCAGTTCCATCTCCAGTGCCATGAAAGAGGAGGGAGGTAAAGATGCGGAGAAGGATATGGAGCAGGAAAAGGATAGGAAGAAGGATGGAGAGAGAGAGAGAGAGAGAGAGAGAGAGAGAGAGAGAGAGAGAGAGAGAGAGAGAGAGAGAGAGTTGTTCTAGCATCATCCAGGAAATTGGCCTGTACCTACTATGCCTGATAAATGACCCACGGTCTTCAAGTGTCCTAATGTCTCTTCAGAAAGATCCTTAGAGATCTTAGAGACTGTAAGATTGTCACACTCTGGCACACTAAGATTGGTAGCATTGCTGCTGGATAAAGACAGCCACACACTCACAAGATATGTCTGTTTAAACAAAACACCGAGACACTCGATTTGACAAGGTTGATTCCCTTTGCCTCATAACAGGGGTTTATCTTCATTAAAAAGTCTCACAAAATCATAGAAAACTAAATCCCACTTAATTCTTTATTGTGGGTCTTACCTTAAGTGAAGAAGATAAAATAGCAGAGCCAAGGCTGTTCTGAAACCCTGGGCTATCTGGTGGTTATATTAAGGCTGATCAAACGCCAAGACGTTTGTTTCTCCCTCTCTACTGGAAGGGATCCTGGGCAGGAAGATTTAATGTGGTGAATGATTTACTTGCTATTTGAAGAATTTTCTTGCAAGACATACAGTTCCTTTAATTTTTACCAGGCAGTGCTAGGAAATGGAAAATATTCTGAATAAACAACCAGTAACTTCTAGAGGTGGGTCCTTTCAACTGTCCCCCAGGACTTAACACCTTAAATGCAAAGACTAGACCACTCTCTCCTTTCTCAATTTCCAAGACTGGACCACTCTCTCCTTTCTCAATTTCCCACCCTCTTTTTTTCCACCCTGCTTTCCTTCCTAGCATAACAACAGAAGGGGAGTTTTTGAGGCTCTGTTGGAATTTACCTCAGGATAAAGGCAGAACAGAAAATCCGACCCAGTCCTCTGTCTGCACACAAGCCCTCAGAACCCACGGTGCTTCTGACTTACTCGGTTGTGTTGCAGTGGAAGGCTGCGTTTCCACAGAAGTCTAGAAGCAGACATCTGTCGTGTTGGCATCCATATACATTTTCCCCCCTCTGAGAACTATATCCTGGTTTTGTCTCTAGGAAAAAATCCCTGCATCCCAGTACTGTGTGTCTGGAAAACTACTGACCTCCACCCTCTGCTCCTCAGATGCAGGGAGCTTTGAGGACAGACTGAGGTCTCTATTGCCTGCAATTTAGGAAAAGGAATCAGGTGAACACTCTCTTCATAGCCACAATGCAGAAAGTTTTATGAATGTAGCCAACCGCCTCTGCAGCAGAATCTAAAAATTAAAATCTGGTGGCATCATTAAGCCAAGATTAAGCCACACCTTGTAAAATAAAGATCCCTGGGAAGACCTGGGGGTGGTAAGGAGCTGAATGTGCTCAAAACACATTGAATACATGCACATATGAAATTCTCAAGGAATAAAAGTATTATATTAATTGTTTAAAGATTCGCATCCCCCAACCTGGGATATCTCAGCTATATGAGCTATTTATTAAATTCCTTTGGGTTTATGTTTAGTTCAGATTTTACCTGGAATGATGACTGCTATAAAGCAAAAGAATCCTGGCCCCTCAAGTTTTGCATCTAAAGTGAATTCACAGTCACTGGAAATGGTTTTCTTTAAAGGCTCACTACCAAACAGGGATTGGAGCTTTTCGAATGGGCTGTGACTTAGGGAAATATCTACTTGGTGATGGAGATATGGAAAAAGAGGAAAGTCCACTCCCAAAGAAAGCAAGAAGCCTTCAATAGAACAATCCAGGAGGGAATGACATCCATCCTGCAGAGAGCAAGCTCACTATTGTCCTCAATAAGGAACTCAGTGACTCTGATGAGATCATGGGGCTCACTGGCGAAAATGGTTGAGTACTTTTCAGAGATTCTAAGTGGATAACACCCATCCAATACTGGTATAGCACTATAACATTTTTTAGTATTAATCACCTTAACCTATGTTTAGGCTAGCACAGGGTGCTCATTGCTGGCCACTGAGAATCAGGAGAACACTAATACCAGAGGCTGTGTTACCTGACCATATTCTTTCTTTATCTGAGCACAAATGAAAAAATCTGGCTCAGAAGGAATCCAGGAGGGACAGTCAATTTTGAGTTTATTCTAAACAGGATTCTACACATCTGTCTCAATACCTGCTGATTGTTTTCCCAATGTGAACCTTTTAAAATACCTCTCGATTTATGACTTAGGGGCAACAGATGTAGGGGTAAAACCAGCCAGGAGGTTGAATGCAGTACATCTTACAACCACCACCTGGTGGCAGTGTATTTAATTAGCAGGAATATCTTGAGAAGGGCACAAATAAATGGCTTTTAGCTTTACCCCAGCAACGATAAAGTCATTTTGTGACTCTATATTAGAACCAAGAATTCCCAGGACAAGGGAATTAAATCTGGGAAAATCAACACAAGAAAAACTTGGAGTGTGAAGGGATTAACTACAGAGTACAGTGAGTGATTCAGTTGACAGCAATGCGACACAGTCCAATGGGTGAAACTCCTAGCACTAGCAATGCTAGCTAAGTCCAAGTCTATGTGACCAGGCCATATGGAGGCTAAGATGCTTTAGCAAAGACACAAGTGAAGGAAAGATGTCAGACACACGTTAACTGATGAAAAGAATCCCAGAGGGAGCAACAGGGTAAAGCCCCTGGGGTAGGTCACGTTTAGATTCTCAGGCTAACACAGTATAAACAGGAGCAAAGAGAAGAGATGAATGAAAGTGGCTGCAGAGAAAAGGAGGCATCAGTCTTATAGGGCTTTGCAGGGCCCAGCCAGGCTTGGAACTTCTCCTACATGGACTTATCTGGAAATTAAAGGGAAGGAAGGGGTATGATATGCTTTATACAATAAAACAGTCATTTACCATGGTTGCTGCATAAAATCAGATGACAGAAAGGCAACTAGACGTAATTTGGGACGTGTGACATTGTCTGGAGCCGGGTTTTTTGTTTGTTTGTTTGTTTGTTTGTTTCTTTGTTTTAAATCTGTCTTGACTGAAGGGGAGGTGCTACTGGCATACAGTGCAGTGAGTGATGCCAGAAATGTTGGTAAGTACACAAGACAGGTCTTCAGAATAGAGTCTCTGGGCCCATCCCAAATGTCACCAGTGCCAGGGCTGAAAGACTTCATGCTAAGGCAACAGATCTTAACCTCCCTAATGCTGTGCCCTTTTAATTCAGTTTCTCATGCTGTGGTGACCCCCAACCATAATATTATTTTCATTGCTACTTACCTACAATTTTGCTACTGTATTTTCTGATGGACTTTGAGGGAAACCCACAGGTTGAGAACCACTGTTCAAGAGCACAGTTCTCAAACCCAGTTCACAATCAGCAGCAGCACATCTCTCTAAGATGCAAATTTCTGCATCAGGAAGGTAGGGCTGGGCTAGAGATACTGCATTTCTAACAAGCTGCCTTGGGGATGGTGGAGCAACAAGAAGAAAGGGATGTGGATCCAAGTGATCTTGTGATGCACCTACACCTGGGGCTCCATCTACACTGGCTGGTGTGTGCATGGGTTGGTATTCAAACTTGTGCACCTGTCTCCTTGAGCTTCATTTCAGACTTGGGTTTCTGGGTGGCTGGTGCTTATGCAGTCACATACTCTGAAGATCAGTGTTCACTACCTACAAGAGACAGAAACCCCTAGCTTCTGTCAGCCACTCGTACTTTTACATTCTGGAAATACTGTGCGTTCATACACTTTTCCACTCCATCTGTTTGGGAAGAGAACCAGAAGGCCCTGAAGATGACTTTTTTCTAGACAAGAAGAAAAAACAGAGAGAGAAAGAAATAACCAAAGTGTTTTAGTGACTGCTAGGCACACCTGAACAAAGTGTATTCATCTCCTGTGGCTACTATAATGAGTACTTGAAAGGTTAGTGGCTTAACACCATGTAAATACATCATCTTACTGTTCACATGGCCAAAGTCTAAGATGGATCTCAACAGAAGTGTCACTGTGCTGCCTTCCTTCTGAAGATGCTAAATTCTACTCCCTCGTGTTTTCTCTGATTCTGGATCCTGCAAAAGCTCCTTGGCTCATATCCCTTCCCTCTGTCTTCAAAGCCAGGCATAGTTGACCCGATCCCTCACACACTCCATGTCTCTGGTTCTCTCACAACCTCCCCTTCCATTTATGAGGTTTCTTGCAATTAATTAGGTTCATCCAAAAATATGGGCCAATCTGTCATTCTGTTTGCTAGTTAGCACATGATCTTATTTCCATTTGAAATCTAATTGTCCTTTGCCATGAAAGCTGATGAATCTTATGAGTTAGGATAAAGATATTTCAAGTAACTATTACGCTGCCTACTACAAAGGATTAAAAAGCAAGATAGATGAGTAACTAGAAGGTGATATGTGACTATACCAGCTTGGGAATTACAGCCAAGGTGTGCACAGGGAGGGAGGGGGAAGGTGATGGGCCAATTGAGAACCAAATAAGAGAATCTTGTGGTCACTTCAAGAGTTGATTAACTGCAGGGTAGTCTGACAAAGCAAGCATGCCCCATTGCTCTTTATGTTGTTTCAGGATAAAAAAAAATTTCCAGTGGTCATAAGTCAGGGGAGTTATGCAGATTAAGGCTGCCCAAGAGTTCTCTGGAACCTTCTGCAGTCTGCGCTCAGAACATTTGATATCCATGCTGTATAATAGTTTCTGTAAATTAAACTTCTTAATCTAACTTTATGATAAGAGGAATCGTCCTGTATTTCAGGCATTCCCTGGAGTGCAACATCCCAGAAAACCAATTACCTGGAGGAATTCAGGAAACGTGCGTGGATTAACAACAACTAACACGTGTAGACAGATGAGGTAGCTTCCTGCTTAGAACCTTTGTTCCCATCCTTCAAAATTCCTGTGGATTTAGAAGAGGATGCTAGTCCCATTTTAAAGATGTGAAATACAAGAATCAAAGGTTAAGTACTAATCTGCATATAAGGGAGACATAGTTGAACTCTGGTTTAAAACTGTAACTTCTAATTTCAGGTCCACCCCTTAAGAAGTTCTTTTCTTTTTTATTTATTTAACTTTTTAGTGTGGGTGTGCACAATGTGTATGTATGTGGGTGTGAAGATCCATATATGTAAACATGTACAAGTATATGTCAAAATACACATGTAGTGTTTGGTCCTAGCCTTTCACCTTGTTTGAGAGTGTGTTTATTTTGTGTTACTGTGGATACCAGACGACCTGGGCTGTGAGCTTCCAGGGATTTCCCCTGCCTCTCCTCCATTTCTTCCAGAGAGCCCTAGGTTTGTAGACAGTCACTCTATATGTCTGGCTCTCCCTTGGCTTCTGGAGATCCAAACTCAGGTTTTTACACTTGCATAGCAAGCACCTTTAAGCACCGAGACATTTCCCCAGCCCCAGGTTCACATTCTTTATCAAAATGCCAAGTGACTCTAAAACCAAAGGTGCCCTGGGATAGGATAGCAGGATTAAACTCAAATATATCCTCAGCTCCAGCAACTCTCAAGATTCTCACCTCCAACAGAAGCTTTAATATAGAATCACAAGAAAGAAGATCCACCTGTACAATGAATATCACAAACCAAACACAAGACTCTTTTGCAACTGATTATTAAATGGGAAGTAATGTGGAAATATTTAGCCCTGAACTCAGGACTCTTCAGGCTCAGCCTGGGTCTAAGGATGAGTGTGTTCCAGGAGTGGCAATGATATTTTGATGATGGGATAGAGATGCTCAACTCCAACGACTCTTGGGATAAAATGGCCTATGAGAAAAAAATAAGGCTGTTCTCCTAGAACATCACTATAGCCACAGAGGCCAGGAAACAAGAGTCACTTGTCTTAGCAAACAAACATCTGGCTCCTGACAGCCTGCCCTGTGTCCTTGGAAACCCTGCTTATCTTCCCAGTTTCACCCTCTATCTATAAAAGAGGAGTAGGAGTACATCCACCTGTGAGGCTCAATGAGTGGGAGGCAGACAAACACACATCCTAAGTTATCCCCCTTGCACCCAAAGTTGTCTTGTGGAATTAGCATGTGAAAGCATTTACAACAATTTATAACCCAAGTTCCCAAGAAACAGACATGTCCTTTGTTCTCTGAAGTCTGGAGTGTTAGACACAGAAGACTCTATTTGTCTAGTGGGCTTGTTGATTCTTTACTGTCAGTTAACAAAGCATCACCTTGTTAGTATCTATTGTATGCAGGGGCACTGGTAAGGAATGAGATGGACAGGATCCTTGTTTCTGTGCAGTTGACCATCCAATGAGCGGGTAAGTGACCAGAATAACTTTGAGGAATAATACATCCTATGAGGCCAGTAAAGCAGCTGTGCAGGGCAGAATGGGAAGACCTTGATGTAGATGGGAATTGTCTCTTCAAGGGGTCTAAATGGCAGCCAACACCTGAAGGCTTGATTGGGAGGCACCAGCAACCTAGAAACTGGGGACAGAGCCTTCCAGGAGGAGGAAATGAGAATGAAAAGGTTCTACAGAGGAAGGTGGTGTGACCAGGTCCCAGAAAAGAAACTCTCTCTCCAATATCCAGAACATATACCACAGGAATTGGCACATCTGTTAAACTTAACAGTAAATTGTACTGTCAAGGATTGAACCACCCTTCCATTCTTAGAGTGAATCCTATTTAGTCAAGGCTTGTGTCCCTTTATCATAAAATCATTTTCATGTTCATGTCTCTAACTGGTGGCCTTGTTTAACCCCATCAAATGGCACGCAGTAGATATTACATGTTGAATGAGTGAATGAAAAGTGCAACTAAACTCGACCTCAAACTAACCCTTTAAGTCTCTTACCAATTAACATGCTAGATGACAGATCATGGGCCACCCCAGAGGGTTTTCCTGTTTCATGGGCATCAGGTGTGTAACATCAAGCCCATAGACCCTTCTTCTTCTTCTTCAGGCAAACTATTTCCTGTCATTTTGGTATGGCCACCTCTGCTTCCATGCCCCTACCACCATCTCAGGTGAAAGAAGTGCCTGCATATCTCCCTGGCCTAGTGAGAGCACGCCCAAGCCCTGCTTTAGGAGAGGACACGGTCACAGTCTGGACAGTGGTATCTCTAGGCACTCGCTCCACTCTTCAAAGCCATCCTGGAAACATGGGGGTGGGTGTTACTTACCACCTGGAATAAAATGAGATGAGAAGCCAACCTGAGAAGGAAGCAAGACAAACACAGCAGAGGAAGGAATGCAGAAACCCACTGACACCCTTTGAGCTCTAGGCAGCATTCCTAAAGCCCATGACCCAACAGACATCCTAGTCATGGTGCCAAGGAATCATCTTCTAGCTTCAAATAACTTCTACTTTTCTCACTTGAAACCACCAACATATATGCAATGTATAATATATATGTATATAGGTACATATACACACATATATATAAATATATTCATATATATGCATTAATTCACATGTTACTTCATACCCCTCTGAACTGTAGATTCTTCCTTTTTTTTCTTCAAAAGTATCTCACAACATAGTCCTGGCTGGCCTAAAACTTGCTGTATAAATCAGGCTGGCCTCACACTCACTATTTAAACCAGCCTAGCTTCACGCTCACTTATGTACACCAAGCTGGCTTTACACTCACTATGTATACCAGGGTAGCTGCACACTCACTATGGAGACCAGGCTGGCCTCACATTCACTATGCGGACCATGCTGGCTAGCCTCACAGTCACAGAGATCTGCCTACCTCTGCCTCCTGAATGCTAGGACTAAAAGTGTATGCCACCATGCATAGCTAGTATACTCTTAAAATAAAATTTTAAGAATCAGGCAATCCTATTTAGTGAGGGCTTTGGGGGGAAAAAAAAGAATCAACCTTCTGCTTTTAATTAATGACAAGATCAGTGTAAAGTCTCTAGTGGTGAATTATAATTTCAGACCAAAATTCCCAAGGCAGTTGCAGAGTAGCTTGTTAAACCACAGAAACCAATGGGATCCAGAGTTGACTTCCTTGGGGGTGATGGTTCAATCCCTTCAGAGCTAGAATCCATTAAGAAAAACCAAACCTTTCAAGCTCTGGGGCATCCAAGCCAGCAATCCTCAACTCACCCAGCATCTGAGGCCTCTACACTGACTCAATTTAAAAGTAAAATGGGCCTGGTAAGGCTTACAAAGATAACAAATAAGCCCCGGTCAGATGGCTGGAGCACCTCAGTGATCTCGCCAGAGCTCGGGCAGGAGAGGGGCAGGGTGCCTTGGGTTCTGTGGGGAGGATGAAGACACGCCTACCTGCCTGGCGGCTTACTGCTTCTGGATATCCACAGCAAATGGTTTGCTCTTCTGCCAGAGGTTCAAGAGAGTGGCAACCCAGAGAACTTGGCCATTTTTCCTCCAGTTCCTCTGGGTGGAGAGCATGACCAGATTACCTCAGGAAATTAGACTCATCTCCCACTCAGTGCCAACAGGCCGACTTCTGGAACCCTCTGATTGTTCTCTGGATAACGACTTAAAAGCTGCTGGGGACTCACAAGCTCTCTTTCAGATATAATCTTGAAATGAAAGGCAGTATCCAATGAATGACAAATGAGTCTGGCTTTCTCCTTAGGGTCTCCATGATGCCGGGCAGGATAAAAGGAAGGCACTGAAGGAAAATGAAGAAGCCAGGTAAGGTACCTTATGTCACCAGCTCTACAGAAGGCATTTGAGATGTCCCCGTGGTTCACTGTAATATAGTGCTTTGGAAGTGAGCAATAGTGAGCCCATTCTAAAGATGGAGAAGCTGAAGCTTCAAGATATCTATCAACTTACCCAAGGTCACACAATGAGCATGCTGTGGATCCTGCTCAGAGATGAAAGGACTTGCCTCACATCATATCCCTTCAGACTCCTGCATCTATCCCTGTAAAGAGCCTGCTACATAAATGCATTCAAGGACCAAAGTGTTTCAGTCAGAAAATGGGCTTTATTAATATAAGCACGCTGGTACCTGTCATAACAAAGCAAAACCTAGACCCATTTTTCCTACCTCTTAGGACTCCACCCTCCCTCCAGAAATAGAACTTATAAACCCAAGTCATCTATGTGGTCAGATCAGGTGTGGTCATTTCAGATCATTAAGTTAAGAATTTTCCTGCTGGGACTATATGGTTGAGCACTTGCCTACCATGCATAAGGTCACAAATTCCATCCCTAGCTTTGAAAATTAAAAGAAAAGAAAGAAAGCAAACACCTGGTGTGGCAGTGCACAGCCCTAATCCCTGCACAAAGGAGGCTGAGGCAGAGGGAACTGGGCCTACCTGCTGGAAATGCTAATTGGAAACAAAAAGATATTTTATGGATGAAGTTTCTTTGCCGGCCTCAGTGTTTGCATCAGACCCTGTTTGTGCTTACTGCCACATTCCAAGGCAGCATTTCCCCATAGCTGTTGCAAAAAAGCTAGAAAAGGGAGAAACGCTAACCCGAGTAGCACCTGCAAGCCACAATTCTGGCCACTGCACAGCATGCCAGTTACCTTCCTAAATGAGTTTAGCCCAGAGGTCCCAAACTGGTGGCAAGTTGGCTACATCCAGCCCACAGATGGGTTTCATCCACTCCACAGTGTTGGCCTACACGGCATGTTTTAAGGGACTGAAACCTGTGGCCAGCACTAAAAACCAGAGGCTTTTACATCAAAACCTGATTTCCCGTTTTTCTTACAGAATAAAGATCTGATAACCCTCGGGTCCTGTGTGCATGGAACTGTAGCCAGAACAGGGCTGACGCTGCCCCTCGCTCAGGGGGAGTGAGCTCAAGAGCATCCTCGGCCAGCTTGCTGCTTTCATTTATCTGACCCACAAGGACCTCAGCTTGTTTAAAATATGAAAGAGATGTGGGTTGCAAACTTCTCCTTATTGGGCATTTCCCAAAACAATCCGAAGGAGATGAGCATGGTGACATCATCACATCCACAATTAGAGGTGAGGGATCAGAAAGGCAAAAGGATTTTGGAAATGAGGAAGAGCAGTACTCAGCCTCATTTGGACTTCTGCTCTAGAACACTCATTTTGTGAATAAATGTCTCCACTTCTATTATTTCATTTATTCCCCAGACAAGCCTATCAGGAAGAAATGACTGTCGGACAAACTGAGCCTGAGTGACATCGTATAACCTGTGCGCTGGAGATCACTCGGCCAGGAGGTTGCACTGTTGCATTCGATTTCCTCTAGAATGTTGAATGGATGCCACAGAGCTACACAATTTGATTCCTCCTTAGGACCTTCAAATTCACTCTTCCCTCTGCTGGGAACATCTCCAACTGGTTCTGTGTCTCATCGAATATCACTCTGTTTACATAATTCCCATCATGGGATCATCTCAAAATAACACTTGCATGTACAAACAGCTGTGAGAGTGCACACACACACACACATGTACACAAACATGTGCATGCATGTATTTGCACATCAATGATCTCAAAGCAAGTTCTAAGACTCAGTAGCAACAATGGCATCTAGGGCATCTTAAAAACTCAGAAGCCCAGCGCCTCATCCCACCCTCCCCACCTTATACCCCACTTACACACACAAGACCTGTAGCATCCAATCCAAGTGAACAAAGATCTCTGGGCACACTTAACATTCAAAAGCTGGACACTGCACAAAGGCCACCCAATAGACCTAAGAATCCCTCACAGATATCCTATTATATTCTCTAATAACCACTTTTAAATGGTAAAAAGAAGAGAAATTGGGGGTTGAGGTTGTAGCTCGGTAGTGAAACACACACAGGAGACCATGACTTTAATTTCCTAGAAGTGCCAACAACAACAACAAAGCATGAAATTAATTTAATAATGTACATTATTAACCTCAGTATTAATGCTAGGGTTTCTATATGCCATGAGTAGAAACTACTGTTGAGCAACTTTTCATTCTGTGTATTTTATGTTTCTGGAGTATTCCAATTTGGTCACTTCAGCTGTACCAGTCATTTGCGTGTGGTTAGTTGAGCCTTCCTTACTTCCTTCATTAAAGCAAAATGTTCGATACACACTGTTTGGTTTGCTTATTTGCTGTCTGTCCACCTTCTTACTACAGTGATGTTTTCAGGAGATGGGGCTCCATCCACCTCATGCTTCCTCTTATCCTCCATTCCTGAAACAGCACCAAGTGCACATTCTGCAGTCACTAAGCATTTCTCAAAGGTAAGGATTGAAAAGGCAGCTGCCCTTCGCATTCATGAGTGGCAATGTGGAGTAGGCAAAGAAACAAATCCATCTGCAACTGGACAGATGCAGGTTTGAATCTCAGCTCAGACAGCCACCAAACCAAGGACCCTGAGCCAGTCACTTACCTCCAGGAATAAAGAAATCATGGTCATAGAACAGAACCGCTGCTGTTTAGTTCACAGCATAATCTCAACGCTGCAGTGAATAACACCATCTATAGAGTGCCAGCCAGCACTATGGCTGGCATTCCATAAATACTAGCATCTCATGTCTTCAGTCCTCT
>JADRCD010230769.1:3872-34774 GCA_019843815.1 Montemys delectorum
ACCATCTTTCCCCACAATATGAACTGAGTGATAAAAATCTTATACATTTCAATGGACAAGTCAAATAAAAATAGGCAAAACGTTAGCTGGTGATATGCTTACAAATTCTGCTTCCCTGTGAACCTGGAAAGGTTTGAGAGATTGAAAGGGGAAATATTCCACCCTACTTTCAATTTCGTAGTAGTGTTTTTTAAAGTCAGTTTTCCACACAGCATTAAAATTGGAATTCAAAGTGGTCTATAGACACAAAGAACTTATAAATACATACGGCTTCTGTGGAACAGAGAAACAAGTGGCATTTTCAAGTTAAACTTTACGTGTGTGGGCTAGAAACAAAGTAATGTAAATACGCTTCTCTGATTTGCATCCATTTAGAAATCAGAGCTGGAACCTCATAAATTTCATATTAAATGATACATAAATATCATAGGTTAAAGGGCAAAATTTCAATGCAGTTTTATGCTCCCAAAGAGAATTACCAAAGCTAGTAAAGTGAACACAGTTAATGCCCCCAGCATTATAGACACATAGTCTGTAGATATTTAAAGTAGACTCTAAAAAGCTCATGGTATTTTCTGCAGAATATGTAAACAAGTTTCTAAATTTGGAAGCAATATTGTGTTCACCTAATTTTCTTGCAAGTTTTGAACAGGTCTCCAGAGTTGAGATACCAAGCATTTCCTGAAGTGAGGTGCCAATCATCTTCAGAACTGTTCAAGTTGGAGAATGTCAGTCATCTTCTGCCTTCTCTTCTGCAACTGGATTTATGTCGGAGAAGTTATGGTTAGCATTTTGAGAAGGTGACACTAGGTGATAATACATACAACAGGAGACAGAATTGTATTCCTTATACAATTTGTCTATGACTCCCATCCAACGTGTCTGATAAAACTCTTTCACAATCAGGCATGATCATCATGGGATGAGACCTGAAAGGGTATCAAACAAGTGGCTTTAATGTGGCCTTTCCCAGGTCATTCTTGCTTTGTCAAGCCACAGCTCTCATTTCCAGAATACATTTGGATAACCTGGGCTTATTATGCAAACAACATAAGTCCATATTATAGATTACAAATGGCCCCTATTGCATATGAAATTCTATTATCACTTTAATACAACCCTCTCCTTCCTTGTTCATTTCACTTTCATTTCCACATTTGTTTTCAATGGCTGTTTACTACCCACTCTCACCTCTTTCTCTATATGATGCATTTTTTTCAGATCCAGGTTGAAGAGGAAGACCAATGTCCTCTTTGGGAGTGAGATGGTGGAATCGTGCTCCTTTTCTTTTGTAACTTTCAGCCTTTCACATTCTTCACTATGCCTTGCTTCTTGGTGGAGTTGTTTAGGAGAGCCTTGGAGTTCATCATGATGCTACCCTCAGAGCCCTTATCTTCTGTCCTAAGGTGACGTCATTTCATAAAGAATTTCATTCAATTCTCCAGTTACAAAACCATTTTTAAATGGGGTTCAGACCTTTTTTTTTTAAAGTTGAATTCAATTCTATAATATAGAAAGTTACTTTCATTTTTATAAAGTGTGGAGAGTAAGTCTCACTGGAAAAAATATCCTCTCATTTGGTTTAAGACAGATGAATAATAAAGAGAGGAAAAGATAACTGGATTGTTAAAATTTGACTGCAAGGAGAAGATAATTTAAACTCAAGAGCTGTCAGCACAGAATAGAAGGGGGATGATAAAGCGCAGATCAGAGATACTCCAGGCAAGTGAGAGTTCTGAATGAACATCTAATAATAACTGAACAACCCATGGACATTTTGAAAATGTTAAGAGGCCAGTCACTAAGAGCATCTTTCCCTCTAGTTTGTGTCATACTCAGTCCTAATGTGTTATAGTAATTTAAGAATGTGTGTGGATATGTGTGTAGGTATGTGAGTGTGAATGTGCACCTGCACACACGCATACAAAGGGCCAGGAAACACCTCCAATATTTCCTTTAACCCGGTACACTACTGTCTTTCTTTATCACTTTCATTTTTGGACAGAGTCTCTCAAGGACTCAAAACTCACCAAAGAAGCTTCGTTGCCTGACCAATGTGCTCCCAAGAATCTGCACTCACAACCTCAACACTGGTGTCCCAAGTGCATCCCCTCCCTCATGCCTACTTTTTGCACTGGTTCTAGGGACTAAGCATAGGTTTTCATGTTCAAGGCCACAGGAAACAGTAAAATGACAGCCTTCAGAGTCAGGTATAAGATTACAAATGGGTTTCTTTCAGGGACTTTCCTGGGCACAAGTTTTGATTAAAAAAAAAAAAAACAGCTTGGGATGTCTAGCTCACTCAGAACCACGCAAGTCAGGACCTCAGAAGTGGGTGAAGTGGGCCTGGGTATAGCTCTTTCAGCTAGTAGACTTCATCATTCCTTTGATAGCTTTTGCAGGTAAACAGTTTGCAAATCCTAGGAAGTCTTGGAGGCTTCTACTTAGACTATAAGAGGCCAGGCCAAGTCACTCCTTAGGAGTTCTGCATATAGACCGTGGCAGAAGATACGCTGGGAATTTATGAGACTTATAAGATTGCAGGTGAAACCCCCAAAAGTAAAGATCCCAGAAATAATGTGTCATATAAGAAGCTGATGGCTGTAGGCATTGCAGCCCAGAAGAGTATCCATGTGGAAATGCCCAGAAAAGCCTTAAGGGTGGCCACCTGCTACAGCACACCCTGGGTATTACATAAGCAGCCACAAGAGTTTATATTTTTTTACTACTGTTTACTGTTTTGCTTTGAGCCAATTTATACTCTGTTATTCCTTTCCTTTGGGATGAGGATCTGTATCTGTCGGTATAATTTGTTTTGCTTTTCTTGTTTGTTTTATCTCACAAAGACTCACAAGTGAGTTTTCCTTTTCTCAGAGACGACTTTGGATTTGGACATTTGGGCTACTGCTCAGATGGTTATGATGGAGGAGATACGTGGAAATGGTTGGAGCCAAGATATTTTTTTGTGAGATGTATATAGAGAGAATTTAATTTGGATCTTGTTTCTCCAAAAACATGTGGGAAGAGCTTTGATATCAAGCAAGGTGGTTGGAAGGTGGCAGAAACTTAAGGCAGGGCCTAAAGAGAGATTTTCATATTGAATACAATGGGACAATCTCTCTTTTTGGCTTATTGAAGCATGTAAATGTTTAAAAATATCAAAATAGTTTGTGGTTTTGGAGCACTCATGATTTATTATAATATAAAATTTACTTTTGGGGGCTTCTGAAGTTGGCTTACTAATGCACAGTTAAAGACTTGGTATTCTGAGAAAGCCTATAAGTTTCTGAACTATCTTACCAGTGTGAAAATCATTATTATGCTAAGCTCATTAAAAATTGGTGTACATTTCAGTTTTTTTTGACACATTTTCAAATATTTCAAGTACATTTAGAAATAGGAATACTTTAGGAATTAGATAAAAACTCATCACAGTCCATTAGTTTTTGTTGCTTTATCTACCAGACTATCATTAATAAACTTCAAAAATCATCATGGTTTTTACTTTTTAAAATGTCAATTTGTCAACTTATATTTTTCTGGATAATTTCATTTTCTTCCATGTTTCATATCTGCTCTCATGGAATAGTAAGCAGAAATTCTGCAAGAGTGGTTTATCAAGACTCCGTGTTTATTTAAAACTTTTTTGTCATTCTTAAAACTTCTTTCAAGATTGTGTCTTGTGTCTGTCTGGTATGCCAAAGCATAAGAGTGACCCATAATCTTGATGTTTCAAACATGAGCAAATGTATTTTAAGAAACATTGACCAAAATACATATGCTTCAACTATGGTTAAAAACAGATTTACATACATTTTTCAAAAATTTCATATAAGATATTACAAATTTCCACATTTAGCTTCCATTATAAGTGATAAGCCATCATTGTAATTTTTTCTGATTCTAAATTTTCAAAGAGGGGAAAAAAAGAAAAATATACATGACTAAGTGCAATGGCAGCCTCTCATGCCTGTTTCCACATCCCAACACATCTCTGTTGTATGTAATTTTAAAAATGCATGCTTTCTCCTTGGCCAGTGCCTGCAATGGCCTCTCACCCAGATAGCATTAGCCCCAAGGAAGTAAAACACTAGACTTTATATTTCAAAACTGACCAGATAACTCAAAGACTGGGCAAAGAGTATCTTGCACCATCCTTCTTAGCCCCTGAAGCTGCCTGTGGAAGCTACAAACTATGGGTGCCCCGTGAGAGCTACATGTCTGCAGCTTCCTATCTGTTCCACAGCCTGGTCTGAATCCCAGTCCTCTCTCTGTCCCCTTCTCTTCCTGTACAGCCTGGAAACCTACCTTATCCTTTGCCCAGAGATTAGAGATTGGCTTATACCATTTTTATTGACCCAATCAAGAGGCAGTTAGGGAACCTCTGCCTACATGTTGGTGTTTTTCAGAAAACAAATTTTTATATTTTGTATGTGCGCACATGTGTGCATATGTGCATGTATGCATATGTGCATGTGTGTGTGTGTGTGTGTGTGTGTGTGTGTGTGTGTGATGGCAAGGGTTAGGGGAGGAGGTATGCACACAATTCAGAAGTCAACTTAAGGAACTCAATTCTTTCCTTCTATCACGTGGGGTCCATGAATCAAAATCAGGTCCTTGGGCTTGGTGGCAAGTGCTTTTGCTCACTGAACCATCTCACTGGCTTAACCAGTATTAGATGAAGCTTTCAGCATAGGAATGAAACAAGATATGGAGCCTTTGGGTGCCTACATATTTATTTCTTGAGTATATGTCTCTCCTAAAGGAATAAATGTCTTTTAAAAATAGACTGTATGAGCTACTCTGCCCCTGCCACCACATGACAGTAAAAAGTTACCATATATCTTGACCAAGAAAGAGATCTCTCATTGAAGAATGATTTTATTAATGGCTTGGTGCTGGTTTCCTCTCCTACAAAGCCATGAGAAGCAGTCTTTTGCTGTTTATCTGATCTATAGAATATGGATCAGATTTCTTTGATATTATTGTCATTGAGATGTAGAGTATGCTCTAGTAGATAGAGAGGGCCTCAAGTGGAGGACAGGGCTACTAACCTACAGTCAAAATTTTTGAGCCAGAATTGTTCATGTCTAAAAGAACTGCAGGGACATAACTGGAGAAGAGGCTAAAGGAAAGGCAGTCCAGTGACAGACCCAACTTGGGATCCATCTCATGGAAGAATGGGGCAAGAAAGCCTGACACTATTACTGATGTTATGATCTGCTTACAGACAGGAACTTAGTATGGCAGTCCTCTGAGAGGTTCTACCAGCAGCTGACTGAAACAGATGCAGATACTTACAATCAGTCATTGGACTGAAGTTGGGGACCCCTGTGGTTAAATTAGGAAAAGGATTAAAGATGTTGAACTGGAGAGTGACCCCATCTGAGGACCAGTAATCTCAACTAACCTGGAACCCCAGGGAGTGCCCAGAGACTGAGCCACCAATCAGGCAGCATCCATGGTCTGGTCCAAGCTCCTGGCACATAGATGGCAGAGGACTCCCTGATCTGAGAGAAGATGTACCTAACCCTTAGAGACTTGAGGACCCAGGGAAGAGAGTATCTGGTGGGGGGTGAAGTACCCTCTTGGAGGCAAGAGGAGGAGGAATGGGATGAGGAACTGTGGGAAGGGGGACTGAAAGGGGACAATGAATGGAATGTAAATTAATGAAATATAATTTAAAAAATGAAATGTAGAGTAATTTTTCTTGTAACTCCTAAACAGTTTTGCTTTATTTCCCTTTTTAAAATGTTAAAAAATGCATTCAAAGCCTCTATAACCATGCACAAAGCTTTCAAAGTACATTTTATGACATTTAACACATTTTAAAATATGAGTGTGTGTGTATGTGTGTGTGTGTGTGTGTGTGTGTGTGTGTGTGTAATGGCATAGTATTTGACCTTTATTGAATATGAGGAGTACACTTATTACATGATTTGAAAAATTGTAGTTGGGCAATATTCTAAATTAACAACAAAGCCAGACTTTAAAAGATATTAATTGTAAATGTATTTGTTGGAACTGGGCTCTACAACCCTCCATTTTAATTGGTTCTGTTTTTTTCCAGGAAAAAGCACAATAACTGATGATCTGATATCAAATGGTCAGCCTCAAAAAGAAACAATCAGTAACATTATGCAGACTAAGCAGGATATCTTTAGAAAAATATATGCATATAAGCATGCAACAATAATTAATGAAAAAGTAGACCATGGTTTTCAAGGAGAGTAAACAGAGTGTATGATGGGTTTAGAGAAAGGAAAAGGAAGACTGAAATGATGTAATTACAGTGCAATCACAAAAAATAAAATAATAAGAAAGATAATGTTATGTATATATACAACATCGAATTAAATACTTGCAATGAAAAAGATTTATCAGAATAATGGTATTTGATATAGTTTATTGCTTGCATAGAAAGTACTTCGGTGCTCCAGTCCAAGTGGATCAAGGACCTCCACATAAAACCAGATACACTGACACTAATAGAAAAGAAAGTGGGGAAGAACCTCGAGCAAATAGGAACAGGGGAAGTTTTCCTGAACAGAACACCAATAGCTTATGCTCTAAGACAAGAATTGACAAATGGGACCTGAGAAAATTGCAAACTTCTGTAAGGCAAAGGAAACTGTCAATAGGACAAAACGGCAACCAACAGATTGGGAAAAGATCGTTACCAATTCTACATCTGATAGAGGGCTCATATCCAATATATATAAAGAACTCAAGAAGTTAGACTTCAGAGAATCAAATAACCCTATGAAAAATGGAGTACAGAGTTAAACAAAGAATTCTCAACTGAGGAATACCAAATGGCTGAGAAGCACCTAAAGAAATGTTCAACATCCTTAGTCATCAGGGAAATGCAAATTAAAACAACCCCGAGATTCCTCCTCACACCAGCTAGAATGGCTAAGATCAAAAACTCAGGTGACAGCAGATGCTGGCAAGGTTGTGGAGAAAGAGAAACACTCCTTCATTACTGGTGGGATTGCAAGCTGGTAAATCCATTCTGGAAATCAGTTTGGTGGTTCCTAAGGAAATTGGAAATAGTGCTACCAGAGGACCCAGCTATACCACTCCTGGGCATATACCCAGAAGATGCTCCAACATGCATTAATGACACATGCTCCACTATGTTCATAGCAGCCTTATTTATAATAGCCAGAGCTGGAAAGAACCCAGATGTCCATCAACAGAGGAATGGATACAAATTCTTAGGCAAATGGATGGATCTCGAGAATAACATCCTGAGTGAAGTAACCCAATCACTAAAGAACACACATGGTATGCATTCACTTATAAGTGGATATTAGCCCAGAAGCTTGGAATACTCAAGATATAATCCACAAACCACAAGAAACTCAAGAAGGAAGACCAAAGTGTGGATACTTTGTTCCTTCTTAGAAGGGGGAACAATATACCCTTGGAAGGAGTTGGAGAGACAAACAATGGAGCAGAGACTGAAGGAAGGACAATCCAGAGACTGCTCTACCTGGGAATCCTTCCCATATTCAGCCAACAAACCCAGACACTATTGTAGATGCCAGCAAGTGCTGGCTGACAGGAGCCTGATATAGCTGTCTCCTGAGAGGCTTTGACAGTGCCTGACTAATACAGAAGTAGAGGCTCACAGCCATCCATTGGACTGAGTACACGGTCCCCAATGAAGGAGCTAGAGAAAAGACCCAAGGAGCTGAAGGGTTTGCAGCCCCTTAGGATGAACAACAATATGAATTAACCCGTACCCTCCGAGCTCCCAGGGACTCAACCACCAACCAACTTTGGGATATGGATGACTAAATAAAGAAATGTTCTTGCCTTGCCTGTGAGGGTGTTCTTTCTCTTTGGTAAACACGTGGTGAGACTCATGGCTCCAGCTGCATATTTGGCAGAGGATGGCCTAGTCGGTCATCCATAGGAGGAGAGGTCCTTGGTCCTGTGAAGGTTCTATGCCCCAGTATAGGGGAATGCCACGGCCAGAAAGTGGGAGAGGGTGGGTTGGTGAGCAGGGGGAGGGAACAGGGTTTGTTTGTTTGTTTGCTTGTTTGTTTTTATAGAGGGGAAACCTGGAAAGGAGATATCATTTGAAATATAAATAAAGAAAATATATAATAAAAAGAGAAAGAAAGTGCTTTGGCTGCATCTTTCTACAATGCTGTAGTTCCTCCTGTTTCCATCCATCACAGAAGTAAAGGATACCGTTGTTCTCGCAGGTCTGTCTGGACCCTGCTGAGGCCATGGAGGCTCTACTTCAGCCTCATTTTCTACATGTGTAAACCTTCAAATTAGGAGAATTCACCGCTTGGGATATGGATGATTAAATTAAAAAATGCCCTTGCCTTGCCTGTGAGGGTGCTCTTCCTCTTAGGTAAAAATCTCCCAGGCAGCAAGATGACTTAGTTACTTTTTACATGTGGAAATTACTCTCGTGCAGAATATTCTGTTTTCCTCAATAAATCCTTGTTGCATCTATATGACTTTGTATGTGCCCTCAGTCTGCTTTTACCAAAATCACTTTGAGCGATAGCTTTATTCCAGCATAATGGAAAACCAATTCTCAAAGGACATTACCCTAGAATCCTTTTTTTGAAGGTAAGAGTTCCCTAAAGGTCTGAACACCTAAAGATCCATAAAGCAGAGAAGCATACAACATTCTGTCTCAAAGTCTCCCTGGATTGCTTTCAAAGTTCAAGGTAAAGGCCCTTCATGATGCTGAACCTTTCTAAAGTGAAACTGAGTTTGTTGACAATAAACTAAAACATGTACTGTGCTATTTTTTTTTTTTTTAGAAAATAAAACTGCATTTTAATGAGGAATCAGGAAAGATGTCCAGACTGGAATGGGTTCTGGTGTCAGAAGCACAGCCCCCTGCGTGATAAATCAGCTCGGGCCTCCAAGATCTGGTTCTGCAGTTCTCGGGCGGTGTCCTCGCAGTGTAGCTACCCGATAGCCCACAGTGCCCAGGGCATAGCATCCAGCGGACACCAACAGGTAGGCAGGCAGTGGCCACAGGACCTCCCGGGAGGGGAAGGGCAGCTCCAGGACCAGTGCTCCCATGGTCAGGGCAGCCCAGGCAGAGCCCAGGAGAGCCAGTCCCCAAAGCCACTGGGTTAACTTCGTCATGTTTGCTCCCTGTGTCGCGCTGTACTGTGCTATTAACATGTAAAATCTTACCCACCACCTAGTTCTTCTAAGTTGGAACATTTATTTTCTTCCCTTCTATCTGGCTCAAAAAAAGGAGAGAGAGAAAGAGAGAGAGAGACAGAGAAAGAGAGGCAGAGAGAGAGGGGGGGGAGGGCGAGAAGGGAGAGGGAGGGGGGGAGGGCGAGGAGGGAGAGGGAGAGGGAGACTGAGAAAGTGAAACCCTTAGCGCATAATCAGGCCATTGAAATTGAAACCATTACACATTACTGCTTAAACAGTTTCTTAGGAACCACCAACCTTACATTGCCCCACAAAGCTCTTACCTGACAATGTCTGCCACTCACTCCTCTGCAAACACTGAGTAAATGGGTATTTAATACTGATTTTGGTTTAAAATATAAAATAAAATATTCAAAGTTATATTGTTAATTCTAGCCTTTGGAAAGAGTTTAGATCCCAAAGTACACAGCTCTTGCTGTATAAAGTGTCATTTCCATAAGCACAGATAGAGTTAGAGCTTTATTCAGACAAGCCCTCAAGGAGCCCAGAGTCTCCAGAAGTTTACAGCCTATAAAATTAACTTTGTCAATCGCCTGGAAACCTCAGGTACCTTGATTTCTAAAGACCCTATTACGCTTAAACTTGAAAGGCATTCAGAAGAAGAAAAAGAAGATATTTGAGAAAATTTGGATGTTTAGAAATTGTAGCCTATAAAAGACAAGCCATTTAAAATTGTCATTTGGATGTTGCAGATTTTGGTACAGTTCTCACTGTACCTCACGTTCTTCCACGCTACTCACTTTTGAGAGTGCCATGTCTGAAACATGGTCTTTTCCTCCAGGCATGACAGGATGATCGCATTACCATCTCAGACTAGAAATTGCTCAGGTGAGATAGTCAGGCAACTAACTGTACAGAATACTGGTATAGTAGCAAAATTCATGGTAATAGTAAGGAGTAATTTACATTCCATAGTAGAAGAGAGAATGAGAATGGGAATGAGAATCCTCATGGAATTCCAGCCTTTACTTCCTTCTGATTCCCACCATCTAGCTACAAATGATCTGGCTCATGAGTATATAGGAAGTGGACTGTTAATTGAAAGTGGACTCCATGATGTTCTGTAGTCACCTAGGCTCCCATGAACAACCCTTCACTATGGATGCAAGCCGTCGGAGCTCAGGTCCATCTTGTTGGACATTGGTGGAATCATCATCCGTATCTTCTGTCTAGATTAACAGACTTTCGTTCAGGTTGCTGCAAGAAAAGCTAAGGGAACTGGCTCTCAAATATAAAGTAGTCCCTTATGTTTATATAGTTTGCTTGCACACAGGAACATATTTGCTTATTTCTCAAACATTGAACACATCTCTGCCAATGACCACAAATTAAGGAGTGATTGCAGGAATTCAGTTTAGGTCAGAATGGAAAACTTTTTAACAATCTGTGTCTAAAATGAATTAAATGTACCACTGAGGAAAGCAGGTAAAACCAGCTATACATTCCTTTAAAATAGTAATAGAAAGGATAGTCTGTGAGTGAAGAAAGGGGACTAAAAAGTATCTATTTTCACACTACAAAATGCCTATTTGGTATCTATCAATGTACAATTTGTGTTTTATAATTCATCCACGAGTTCTTTTGCAGTAGCTCATTATATGTATGTGTGTTTCTGTTCATGTGTGCATCCAGAGGCCAATTGTTTCTCTTAATCACTCTCTATTTTATGAGACAGCATCGATTACAGGGACCTGGAGCTTGCTGACTTGACTATGTTGTCTGGTCAGTGAGCCTCAAGGGTCTTCTTGTTGCTGCCTTTCTAGTATTAGAATTATAAGCACATGCCACCATGCCTACCTGAGGAGAAAACAAAGATCCTCATGCGTGATGGCAAGCAATTTACCAATTAAGCCATCTCCCAGATTGTGCAATAGTGTGTTCAATTAAACTGTGTATAATAAATGGAAATAAAAGGGGAAATGAGGAAAAGAAAAGAGAGTTCGTATCCCATCATCAGAGTTGCCATCTAGACCCTGTGGAGATTAGGCACAGGAAACTAAGGGAAGCTCTGTCTAAAGACATTTCTTGAGTGTTTGTCAGGGGGCAGTGACCTGAAAATGAGGTTTGAAGGGGAATTTGCTCTTGTACATCACAAATCTCATCACACTCATTAATAGTCTCCTCTAAGTGGTGCCAAAACAAGTCAAAGCAAGAAGACCAACCACAGAGAACAAACCCCAGGGACCCTGGAGTACAGGCCTGGAAAAGCAATGAGAGAGAAAAAATAAGATAGAGGGAGAGAAAAATCAAGAAAGAGATAGATCCAAATTGCAAAAAGAAAGTTCAATGTAGAGAAATGCAGACACATCCCCAATGTGGGAAGATCTGTGCAAGTGATTATGCAAATGAGCAGAAAGAGGGTAAAGGTTGAGATTTCCTACAAGTAAAAATGCTCACAGGCATTATCGCATGCCAGATTGGGGTTCATTACTAACAAATGATTAGAATCAATGCTACAATGTCAGGAGTCATCCAAATGGAGAGGCTGGCTTATGAAAAACAATAACAGAATTAATGAAGGAGCTTTAACCTTTAAGTTCAACACATATTTAATTCTGTTTGTCTGAGCAAAACTTAAATATAGGGGAAGCAGTTTATTGTTAAAGGCATGTAAAGTGCAATGATTATTATGCTAATAAGTCTGGATAAGTAGAATCCCTTGCTTTATAAATGCCATAGATTAAAAATGGATACTGCTAATAATTAGGACAATGATGATTTTATGATTTTTAACACAGATCATTTTACTCCCCTGTTAATTGTCTTTTAAAAATTTAACAGTTTTATTTCAATCATATGGAGCTATATGTAAGTATTTGGGACATCAGAAAATTACTCACCTGTACAAGAGCTTACAGCCGTATGATAGGTATTTAAAAAGACATGAAGTTTTCCACATTTTTCTGAAGGAATGGCTGTTGAAAATGCTTTGAGAGACATTTTTATAGGAGTACAATTTGCTTTAACAGTCATTGCTCTGGGTTTTAGATCTTGAAATGAAGGCTGTTCATGCCTAAGTGGCTCTCATATTTTGAATCAATTATCTCTGGTATTTGCAATTAACGTGCTGGTCACTTTTTAGCTGCACTCAAGTTTGAAATGTTCAGATTAGGTAGAAGAAATTAACTCATTTGTGACCTTTAGCATGAATAATGTGCTTTCCCAAGATTTCAGATTAACGTTAAAAGTAATTCAATTTTATAAGCCAACTGGTTGCAGAAAGTTGGGCTGTTCTGTGTTTGGGGGAAGATGAATATTTTATAGCACATTAAAAAAATCTTCCTAATTTTTCTATGTAAATATTTCATAAATGATTTCCCTCCTCTCCCTCCACCCAGAATCCACCTCTCCAAGTTCAGGCCCTGAATCGTATTTCCCATGAATTTTGTTTTAGTGTTTCAGTCTGTTTATGTCTGATAGTTGCTATCCAAACAAGTCTCTCCTGCTCTATCATTTCTTCCTAAACAGCCTTCACATTTTTGTCTGTTCCCACAGATAAAGTTCTCTTTTGATCCCATTTCCAATAAGGAAGATGAGCCTACCTCTAGGAGGAGGTAAGTTTTGTCAGTGACCATTTTATTTATCAAGCTGTGGCTAATGGAACAAAGAAGTGTCTGCTTAGAGTTGGGATGATGATTCTGTGTGTAATCATCCTGTGTGACGATTCATTTTGTGACGCTTGCAGTACAAGTACAAGGACCTCAGTTCTATTTCCCACAGTCCACATAATATAATTTCAGGCTCGGTAATGAGTGTTGGGTTGCTAGTGTTAAGGAGGTAGAGACAAGCAAATTCTTGGATATATCTGGCCAGCCAGCCTAGATGAATGGACAAGCTCATGGCAAATGACAGATCTTATCCCAGAAAAGGAAAAGCAGACATTTCCTGAGGGATTCTCTTCCCTTCCCTACAACACACCTATACAGAGTCTGACTTTCTAGAGGAGGTCTCTTTGGAGCCTCTTTGGAGCAAGGTCAGTTGGAGGAAAGAGGAGTGCGAAGTGGAGCCCAGCTCACACAAGTAGGAAGAACAGCACTGCTTGAGGCCAGCTTCGTCGTGCCTAGATGTGGTTCCTGTCAGTCCTGCAAGATGGAAGCACCTTAAATAGAAGGAGCCAAAAGAGTTCCAGAAGAGCTGAGCCACAGCTTTAATTTGCAGAGCGCAGTCGTTCTTACTGATAACCTTTCGTTTGCCATCTTCACTCCTTATTCTGTTTAAAATATTTTGAGTGAATTAAATGAATTTCAATGGCTATGTGCAGAACTGAATGTAGCCGAGATGGTCAAAATGAACCTGGGACATGAAATAAAGCATTCTCCTCTCTTTCAGAATAGTCAGAAATAAAGAAAAGAGATTACAAAGTACCATAATTGATGAAGCAGTAAACAATATGTAGGCTTGAGGTAACTGAATAAATAGCATAACTCTACCTGCTAGTTTTAAAATAGGTACGTTGGGCAAGTAAGCACATACATCTCCTTTTGAGGTTAGATAAAATAAAACCAAATTAGTGGCTTAAAAAATACACATCATTGTCCTACAAAAGTTTGGGTTCAGGTTATGGGAATAGCCCTTATGATGTTGGTCAAAGTTTTGTTCTCCTCTACAGCCTTGACTGGGAAAAACCTCTAGTCTTAAGATGATTAGATGATTCACCTTATTGGAAAATGTTTCCTTTTGTATTTGTGAGACTGAGGGAAGTGAGTTTTTGCTGGTTTCCAGTGAAGCCCTCCTGTAGGGTATTGCTATGGACTGTCAGATCATAGTTTATTTCATCACAGCCGTCATGAGAGTTTCTTTCTCACGTAGATCTCAAGAATCTCATTAATTTCTCCTCAACTTTTCAGGGGAGCTACGGTGCAGTCCATTGTTAGGCTGCAGTTAGAAAGAAGTCACAGTCCCTGGTCCTTTTCACATTCAAGGATGGGAATTATTTAATATGTAACTCTTGGGCTAGACATGATATTGAGTATCTTGTAATTTTAAGTGCTTAATGACATTTGTGGATCAACTAGTGAGTCAATTCACATTATTGAGAAGATAAACTTAAACACGATTTTATGACACTGGGATCTAAATTGGAGCCATTGGGATATTGTATCTGCAGCTAAAATGTGGAGAGCCATCAGTCCAGGGGCTCGGCTCACATTCTCCCCTTATTTCAAGAACACAATCAAGGAATGGTACCACCCACATTTAAGCTGGGTCCTTTCTCTTCAGCTAAACTTCTCTGGAAATGTCTTCACAAACATGCTCAGAGACTTATCCCTTAGGAAATTCTAAATCCAGTCAAGGTGATAATGATGATGAACCATCAGGGGAAATTTTTGTGTTATTTTCGTCTTTCTTGACATTAACCACATATATTGATAAAGGTTCTGGTACTAGTTAATGGAGACCTGTTTCAGTTAAGGTAGGTGAAATAGTACTGTTGAGTGATTTCAGGTATGATGATATTTTATAAGTAGATGTTTATATCTGCAAAAACAGTATGAAACTAACCCGCAGCACTATCCTTAATGCTTGTGAATGCTTACCTTTGTTATTGCATTTTGTTCTGTTTCATTAAGATTCATTCCCCTACCCAAACAATTATCTTTATGTTGATATTAAGTTGACATTAAGTTGATACTCAATGAAGGTCCTTTTTAAAATAACTCATCATATTTGTTAGTATGAATGAATGAATGGATGGATGAATGGATGGATGGATGGATGTTATGTATATACATGTACCTAAAGGAGTCCAGAATGATCTTGAATCTGGACTTACAGGAGTTTGTAAGATACCCAATATGGCCACTAGGTACTAAACTCTATCTAGGTCTCTGAAAAAGTAGTCATTTCCTGTAGGACTGTGAAAGGCAGCCTGGTTCCTGGTTGAGCAAAGGCTAGAAACCCTGGTGACTCTGAAGGGACAGAAGGTATTTTGCTCTGCTCCTGGGTACCTGGCTCCTGTCACTTAGCTACAGCCCCCCACAACCCTCCATAGATTTGTGGCAATCAGTAACGTAAGCACAATGCTCCAAGCCCTTCCACAGGTAGAGGACATGACAGATCTCCATTTTAATGAGGTACCTAAAGGCCTGGAGGACTTAGTCAATGAACTCTCCTTCCCAGACACTCCTCCCTGAAAAACATATTTAACCTCAGGCCCACCCTCAGAAGTAGGGTATGACTTTACTCATCCATTTTCCACCGTGACAATAAATGCCTTAAAACCATCTACTGCCTCTTTTCATTGGCCTTCGCTCATAGGGTCATTGTCTAATCTCCTGAAGAAGGCCTCTCTGTGTTCCCAGACAACCTCAAACCTGCTGCCACCGACAAGCCAAGGACTTTCTCCACCAGTGGAATCAGCTGGAGCTCCCCCCTTTTTCCCCCTTGGTCTCAGACTAGATCCAGCCCATGGGGCCCCCACTGTGTTCTCAGGTCTTCCTAGGCTCCCAGCAGTGCCTGAGTGTCCAAGAGCCTGAGAATTAGACGCCCCCTCCCGCGTCCCCACCCCCAAGCCTCCCCTTGCAAGCCACCCCTGAGCCAGCTTCGGCTGTCCTGTGCCTCAGACTGCACTTCCCCACTACCCAGATCTGGGTCTTGTGGCTTCCCCATAGCTTGACAGGAGCCAGGTAAGCACAGTCAAAACTTCCCATGTCTTGGCTCCCGGAGCAGCCAGAGCTCTGTGGCAGAGCAGATTCAGGACCCCATTAACCCTACAGTTCCCCTATTTGCTGAACCACTCCTCTAGCTCTTCACTGAAATTTGTTTAGGTCATATGGTGAAATGTTTTATATTTTGAGACAAAGTATAAAAAAAATAGCTTGGAGTGCCTGCTGTTGTAGATAAAACTTTCTCTCCCTCTAATATATGTGTTCAGCCTCCTTATCACATTATGATATGATGTTAAGGGATAAGATCTTTGGGGGTAAAGAGGAGGTTGTGAGAGAAAAATGACTCCCAGTGATCTTATGAGTTGAATCAGGAGAAATAGCCTCTCTTTGTTTTCTGCAGTGTGAGTACACAATGAAGAACTAGCACTGATAGCAATGGGCACAGCAGAAACCGAATGTGCCTGCATCTTGACTTTAAACACATCTAACTGTTGCTCATCCTAAGGGGTTGCAAACCCTTCAGCTCCTTGGGTCCTTTCTCTTGCTCCTTCATTGGGATCCCTGTGCTCAGTCCAATGGATGGCTGTGAGCCTCTACTTCTGTATTAGTCAGGCACTGTCAGAGCCTCTCAGAAGACAGCTATATCAGGCTCCTGTCAGCCAGCACGTGCTGGTATCCACAGTAGTGTCTGTGTTTGGTGATTAAATATGGGAAGGATTCCCAGTGGAACAGTCTCTGGATTGTCCTTTCTTCAGTCTCTGCTCCATAGTTTGTCTCTGCAACTCCTTCCATGGGTATTTTGTTTCCCCTTCTAAGAAGGAACGAAGTATCTACACTTAGGTCAGAGCTCTCAGGGACTAAACCACCAACCAAAGAGTACATATGTTGGGACTCATGGCTCCAGCCGCATTTGTAGCAGAGGATGGCCTAGTAGGTCATCAATGGGAAGAGAGGCCCTTGGTCCTGTGAAGGTTCTATGTCCCAGTGTAGGGGAATGCCAGGGCCAGGATTTGGGAGAGGGTGGGTTGGTGAGCAGGAGGGGGAGGGAACATGGTTCCCCCTCCCCCTAAGGGGGAACCGGGAAAGGAGATATCATTTGAAGTGTAAATAAAGAAAATACCTATTAAAAAAGAAACACACCTAACTGAAAAATAAATGCATATTGCGTGGCTCACGTGGTCTGTGGCAAGCTGTTACAGGTTCTGGAATTTATAAAGGTATCTATCAAGACATTATGAGTCACTGAGGACTAAGTAAGAAGTTGATGTTTGAAATGACAAAAAAAAAATAAATAAAAATAAAAAATCTATTAGTAGTGTTTCATTTTACTGTTTTCTAAATATCCCATCTAATTCTAAGCTTATTTTAATTATTATTAGACTTTTGCAAGGTTGTCATTTAAGCTAACCGTAGGAGAGCTGGTAAGATCATTTAGTGGATAAGGTACCTGGTGCCTAGCAACCTGAGTTTGGTTTCAAGGACACACGTGGTGGAAAGTGAGAACTGATACCTGCAAGCTGTCTTCTGACCTTCACATGTGCACTGTGATGCACTTGTGTGTGCATGCACACCACACACACACACACACACACACACACACACACAAATTTTTAAGTTAACCAGCGTGAGCTGAGATATGCAGAATACTTTTGGACATCAGCATCAAACCATGTAATAGTTATTAAGTTTTAATTCTAGTTTTGTGGGGGAAGCTGAAATTACTAAGAAATGTGTGTATATTATCTCATTTAATCTCATTAAGTAGGCTTCATTGCCATTAGTATGCAAGACAAATAATGTTAAAGAGTAAGTTAGCTATTAAAAGACATGTACTTAAGAAAACTTGACTCCAAAGCTCACATTCAGAACAACTGTGCAACATGTTTTAGAAGAGCAGTTAGTCTTGCTTTGGACTGAATCTAATTAGTATAACTAGCCTACCAATTAATGCTAACAGGATGGCAATTATTATGTAGAAGACAGATAAGACTCCTTAACGACTTGATGTACTTGATGGTAGGACTAATAGGAATATGTGTTTCTGAACTTGAGGACCCTTTCTGTAAAATTGTCATTTTCCTTTGCAAGAGTTATACTGCTGGTGTCTCCATGCTGAGGTGTGCACTTCTGCTGTGATGTTCATTTCTTCTGATTTCATGGAGTAGCTCTTCTAGGAAAATCTATTTTTGTATAGATGCTTTGGTGTTGGTGATAAGGGAGCTAAAATATGCAGTCTCTGTGTGATTTGTTCATCTCTGATTGATGCCAGGAACATGTACAAATATCCAAAATACTCTCTATTCATAAAAACTTACATGATTTTGAATGGACACAGGTTTCCAATAACACGAATCAACACGGTCTTATGTTACACACAGATCTACGGAAGGTGAGTGTAGTAGCTATTCCTGGTTGTCAAATTGACTATATCTGAAACGAACTACAATCCAGAATTAGAAGGCTCACCTGTGGCCCTAATCTGATGGCTGAGAGATGTAAGTTTCCGACCTGAATCTTGGCATGGAGACCTTGAGGAATAGTGGCTATGAATCCCAGAGGATTAAGATAGAAAGCTCTATGAGTTCAAGATCATCTGGGGTTAAAGGTATGGTGGCACACACCTTTAATCTGGGCCACACTTTTTGCTGGAGACCCATATAAGGACATTGGAAGAAGGAAGGTTCTCTCTGCTTTGCCTTGTGGGACTGAGCAACTGCTGGATCCTTGGACTTCCATTCACAGCTGCTGCCGACCGTTGTTGGGAGTTGATTGTTGGGAATTGGACTACAAACTGTAAGTCATCAATAACTTCCTTTACTACATAGATAGTGAAAGACCCCAATAGGGAGACCCTCACTCAAGTCTCAGGAGAACGGGCACCCAAGGAAACATGAGAGACCATCTTGATGTAAACACACGAGGTAGTTTTAATAGCGGAGCTCCGGGTAGACCCATATCTCACGCAGGTGACAGAGGAATCGACCCTGAGGCTCAGGGGTTAGGGGTTTTTATAGGAAGGAGGTCTAGGGGAACAAAGGAATTAGCATAGCCTATACATGATTGGCTAATTCAAATCCAGCTAGAATACATGCAGATCAGAGCATAGGGAAATTCCTAAGGGTGGTATTGAGGCAGCAGGGCATCTGACTGGCCTCCAACCATACCTCATCATTCAGTTGGGTCATCTTTCCCAGACAGGTCCCTGCTTGCCTGAGCCCACCCAGACATGTCTTATCTATCTCTTCTTGGCCTGCTAGTTCCCGGAATGTTCAACAGCTTGCTTGCTCATTCCCAGGCCTATGTGGGCAAGCTTGTGCTGGATTTTCAGACTTATAATTCTTCTACCTGGCCAGCACAGGTCTCAAGCTTTAGTTATTCCTTTTCAATACTACCATAAGTTCTGTGACTCTAGAGAACCCTGACTAAGACAGTGAGGCTGATACATTATCAATCTAGTATGTAGAATAGCCAGCCAGTGAGTTTTGGGGACACTAAAAGTGATGTCAATAATTATGCCAAAGATTACATAGATGCAATCTTCATGAAACAGGAGACTAAACGACCTTCCCTAGGATGCTTAGGATGAATGTGGAGGTACCTTAGCCTTGGGAACCAGGAGACACATGATGGGAGACACAGGCTTGTATTTTTTAAAACCTACTTTTAATAAGGGTTTTAAGTGCTTTAGCCTCCTTTCTAGTTGGCCAGCCACCAGATGTAGTGGAAAGGAAAAGTTAATAAAGTAAAAAAGGATGCAGACCTGTTTAGAAATAGTCCTTTGGAGCGAATCAAATCTGTATTGTCAGGATCTCAGAAGTTTAGTTCACATGAATCAGCAGCTACTGCTCAGTCCACTCGCAAACACCATTTATGAATCAGCAAGGGCAGTTGGGTCTAGAAGAAACCTTGATGCTCTGCCAATCAGCCTGAGTCCTGGAAGCAGCAGGAAGCCACCAGAACACCACCAGAAGTTCTTTGGTGTGTTTCTCTCTATGAAGTCATGACAAATGATGACCAGCAAAGAATGATAAGCTGTACCAATTTAACACAGAGTCATCCACTGTCTGTTGGGTTATATTTATCCCCTTCCCAAATAAGATGTGTTTTCTTAAGTGTCCACTCGAGTGAAATATTACATGCACTTTTAAAAAACATGTTCCAATGTGTATGCTTCATCAGAAACAACCTCTCATAAGACAGTTTCTGGAAAAACATCCATCTGATGACATAGCTGAGTAGTCTCCTAAGAAACCAGAAATTTCCACTTCGGGAGATAGTGCTTTTCCAGACTCTATATAATCAGGGCATATGGTTCTCTATGCTGGTGCTAAATCCTATAGATCTAGGTTGTTTTGAAAACAATTGGACTTGTGGTTAGTGTTAGTGTTAGTGTTAGTGTTAGTGTTAGGGTTAGGGTTAGGGTTAAGGTTAGGGTCACAAAATTGAACACACCTGGCATATATGAGGCAATCACACTAGGTGTTAGACTTCTAGAATGATAACTAATTTATTGTGGGACCCAGACAATCTTTCTTCCAGGTCCCAAGATGTAAGCACAAATGGTACCATGCCTCTAGGCATAGGAACTATGGTTGCAAATTCTTGGACTGTGGAGGGATTTTTCTCTAGGTTCCTAGGGGAAAACACAGGTGAGTTGTGATGTGTACTGGTATCCATGATCCCATCTGTGTAGGACATCAAGCCTATAACTGTGGAGAACACATTCCTTGCTCTCCTGAAGCAATTCTAGGACTTGAGTTTGTGGCCGTAGAAGCAGCCACTGGTTTAAGGACTTGGAGCCTTCTGTCTTTTGATTAGTGAAACATATACCAGGCCAAAGCTCTTTACTGCATCAGGCAATGCGCTGCTTCCTCTAAGGTAGGATGGGGTCAGACAGTTCCTATAGAACCTGCTATAGTTCAGTCCTACGAAGACTCTGCAATTCTACAGTAGGTCTGCTAGCATTTCCCTTCCTCCCACCTCTCCTTTTTCTCAGCAGTGTGAGGATCCCCCAGAAATGGCCATGGAGAGAGGGGTGAAGTTACAGTTGCTCTGGGATGTTCTCACATCCTTCTTGACTCTCTGTGCTGCTCTGTGCTCCCTTACAGATGTCCAGAGTTCTCTGTCAACCCACTTTTCTCAAGGCACAGCTTTCCCCTTGCCCTGGTGCTACTTTGTAGCTGTCGGGTGTCAGTACTTCTACTGAGTCTTATTGGTGACTGTCTTGATTAAGCTGAGATACTAAAAGAGCCCAGAAAAATGAGACTTATCATGGTTGTTTCTGTATTAATGCACATATTGTAATACATATGCTCACGTTGGCAGAGAGGGATCTAAAAACAAGCAGATTGGAAGAATGTAATTAGTATTTAATGATGAACAGACTATATTTCCACTGATTTTTAAACATTTCCCTTTCTAGACTTAGATAGTGTTATTGAGTGACATAATGATCCTACTGATTGAATAAAATAGACAAGCATGAGCCAGGCTCCCTGTTTTTTGATGAAGTCTTAAGATTAACCACCTACAGGTTAAGTAGAACTAATATTTCCAGAAACAAATTAAATATCTCTAAAGTTGGTTAGGAAAAATCCTCTGAAGAAAGCTTTCACTACAATTTAGGAAAAACATCATTTTGGGCAAGTTTTTCACTTGAAAATTCATTTAGTGACCTCTCAGGGATGTTGGGTAAATGCACTACTGTTTTGTAAATAGCTTTCAGTATGAAATGTGATAGGTATTTTAGAATTGTCCAAAAAGCAATCTTGAAGCTTCAAGTAAAGTTAAAAAAATGTCTCTAGTATTTGTGGGTGTCCTCCAAACTGTGGGAAGCTGACAGCCTCTGGTAAACCAGTCCAGAAGCAAGCATCCATGCAAATTAGGAAATTTCCCCCTGGCAGAAACAGAGACTTTTAAGGACAGGAGGTCTAGGGAGATGTAGACTTTACTCTGTGATCTTTACTGACTTGTAACCCTCCACTTCTGGTATACTCTGTTTATTTCCAAATCTCTCTTAAACCATTTTTATTGTTTTCTCAGTAAGCCTAAGGTCTAAGAATTAGGCCATGTGGTTACTGAAACACATCCAAATGGTCTTTAATATTTTAAAGAGAAAAGGAATTAATCTAATAGACTGAGTAGTTTAATTTAAAAGGTTGGCAAAGTAAGTGATTTTTTTCACCTACTATCATTCCCTTTTAAAAGACAATGGTGTATCCTATATGTGTTTGTGAAATGTGCAAAGCTCATGGCCAAAGATACTTTGAAACAATTTCATCCCTGTGAGGCTGCTACATAATTGGTGCTATGGGTTTATCACTGTTTTGCTTCTAACTCAAAGTTGTTTCAATTTATGTGTAAATATAATCTTTCTTGTTTTAATAAGAGAGAAAGAAAAGACTTCTAAAGGACAGGCTCCATAATTTTTCCTTTGGTGTTCAAAATGTAGCAATTATTGGAGCAAACAGAAAGATGAACAATATTGTTGATTAACCGAGTTTCCCTTTTAAGTCATGAAATCCATTCCTGTGGAGGGACATCTGAAACCAATAGACAGCTTTCAGAATAAAAGCCAAGCAAATTCTTCCTCATTGCATAATTAGGTCACAGGAGATCCATGCTTTTCTTTCAAGTATCATATAGATTCTGGGGTGTGTAAGCTACTATGAGAAATTCATTTCTACGAGAACCATGAACGCATGCTTAATTTTTGTTGATGATGGCTTTCAATTATTTTTAATATTTGGACTGATAATTAAACAAGATTATTCTGAGTACATTGGTAGCTATTTAGTATCATCAAGAAAAGGTACATTTGTTAAACAAGCAAGTTTACATTTCTAGATTTTTCTCTTTAATACTAGGTACTAAGGTTAAAAAAATTAATACCACTGTATGCATAAATTTATGCATGGGTATGTATGCATTTGTGTATAATTTTAATATTAATGACATTTGCATCCTGTTTTCTTAATGAAAACATCATTTATCTTTTATCTGACTCCTCTCCTGAGTTGTTCCCACATCTACATTCTCTGTTTCATACAAAAAGAAATGTTCAAACAAAGACACCTGTCAATTATTTAATCAAAAACTTGCCTTTTCTGTTTCCTTTTATCTCCTAGTCTATCTTGGTATGTGCCAAGTATGAATTTTGTATTTTACTAGGTTGTTTAATGTTTGACTGCAAACATTTAACTCAATGACATCATAGCTTTTTGAATGAGCTAGCACTCTGACATTCTTTTAGACTTTGCAATTTTAAATTGGGAACAGTTTGTTTTGTAATCAATAATTAGTATTCACTTGTGGTGTGAAACTTTTCTTAGGTTTACCTATTTTCATGGTTAAGAGAAGATTATCACATTTAAAAAAATTTGGTTATTTTATTTATTTACATTTCGAATATTATCATCCTCGGTTTCCCCTCTGTAAACCCCATATTTCATCCCCCGCTGCTTTTATGAGGGTGCTCACCTCACACATATACAACCCCACTCCTGCCTCCCTACCCTCTCATTACCCTATACTGGGGCATTAAACTTCCACAGGACCAAGGATCTCCCCTTTCATTGATGTCCCACAAGGCCATCCTCTTCTACATATGTGGCTGGAGCCTTGGGTCCCCCTCCATATGTACTCTTTGATTGGTAGTTTAGTCCCTGCGACCTCTAGGGGGTCTGCTTGGTTGATATTATTGTTCTTCCTATGGGGTTGCAAACCCCTTTAGCTCTTTCAGTCTGAATATTACCACATTTTTACTTTTGACATCTTTCATTTGAAATTTTTCTGGACATGTATGCCAAGAATTACACAGCCTGTGGATGTGACCTGACAATAGAGAAGCTTGGGATAGTATCTTAAAAATGAATGAGTTAATTCCTATGCAACTCCCTATTTCTACAGGAAAGTATCAAATTGGTATCAAATGTATAAATTTCATGCTTATTATTACTTAGAATTAAAGAAAATATAGAAAAGGACCAGAAAATATGAAAAAAAAAAACAATACAAAAACCCAAAAAACAAAATTCCTGTGATTTAGGTACTGGAAGTGTCAAAGATCCACAATGGGAAGCAAATGAATAAACACAGAAACAAAATAAAATAAAGGAGAGAAGATATTATTTTTAGAACAATGATGTAATGCCTACTGAATATTCATACTTTTCCTGTGTCTTTTAATGTCTGCAAACCTTCCCTTGGTGTTGAAATTGTGGCCCCAGTTCTCACAAGGCTGGCCATTCTCCCTGAGTTCAATATTTACTCTAGCTTTTTGAAAATAGTCTCAACATCATTTTCATCCCCTTTTCTAAGCAGAGCTTCTATCTGAACTCTGAATCACCAAATGTGTTGCTCTTGAATTCCATCCTTCTCTTCTTTTTCTCAGCCTCCAGTAGAGACTACCTGTGGCTTCACCTCTCTCCTAAACATACCACAACCATTTGACTCATTCCCTCAAACATACCTTCACATTGTACAGTGTTTGCTTTACTGACATCAATTCATATTACGTCTAATTAAATTCTTATAAGGTCTCTTAGTTGAATATTACACAATCATCAGCACCCCTACTACTAGGCTCCTTGTGAGATCATGCGCACTAACAGGATAGAGAAGTACTCAAAAAATGCTGGTCCTTATTCAGAGATGCTGCCTTATTCTATGACACTGAATGTGTCCTAGAAAGGATGCACATGGGATGTTGTAAAATCTAACAAAATATTAGGATTGCATGTGAATAAAATGCTTTCATTCAGTCTATTAACCCAAAGAGAGCAGATACCTAATGTTTTTACTGTGTGACATAGAAGGGTTTGTGCTTTTTACTAGGCTCATAGTAACTACAGCTGCCTAATTAGAATGAGTGAGAGGTAAGAAATGGAAGCTATGGGGTTTTTCCCCAAAGACTCTCTGCCTCAAGTTCCTATGTACCATATTCTGCATCAGTTCTTTCTTCCTTGTCAGTTCTGGCCTAATTCAGATCCCGCTGTTTAGCATCTGGATCTTTGAACAATGCCTTGGATACTTTCTGCTTATAGATGGGATGTCTCCTCTACAGAATGTCTCTTGTTGTTTTAGCTATCTATCTTCTTTAAATGTAGCTGTTACTAGACCACCAACTGGGCAGTAGAGATTTTATAGTTTTCTATTAATGTAAAGATATGAATCCTTTGGTCCATATATATTTCATACCTGTGAAATTTGAAATGAGCTTATTTTCACAGAAATTATATTACACCCATAATGATTATGAAATTTTACATAATGGTCTCCAAGTTCTGTGATGAGCTATTAGTCTAAGCTAACATTCATTGGACAGGAGACTAAGTTGTCTGGACAAAGATATTTTCATATCAATTGCCATTTTATTAATTTAATTTGTTAAATTTACATTTTTATTGAAACTAAAGTTTTACTTTGCTATATCCTAAAGTCATAACGAAGAATTGATAGCTTAGAAGTCACTCACTCATGATGATGGTAAAAGAGTTTGTTTACAGGCAGTGAAAAGAAACAGAATTATATACAAACAGCGATTACTTTGTGTGGAAGTAAGGAATGTGGAAGTTAGAGAGATGTCTCAGCAGCTAAGAACTCATACTGCAGTTGCAGAGAATCTGAGTTCATCTTCTTATACTAACATAGAGTAGCTTACAACTGCCTGTAAGTCCTACAACAAGGAATCCAACACTTGTAAACACACACACACACACACACACACACTCACTCATATACACATACTCACTCTCACACACACATACACTTAAAAACAAATAAATCTTACAAAAGAATGTGAATTTGTTCTCAGAAAAAAACATTTACTTATTTATTAAATGTATATGTATGTATACCTGAGTATTAAATGTATGTGTATATATCCATCCTAGGCATGCCGGAGACCAGATGAGGTCATCAGATTCTTGGGACTGGAGTTATATCCAGCCTACGTGGGTGTTGGGAACCAAACCTAGGTCCTGTGAAGAGAACCCAATGTCCCTACTTCTGAGTAATCTTTCAAGCCCTTCTGAGAATTTTGTTTTAGAATAGCAATAATTTAATGAATGCAGCAAGAAGATAAAATAGCAAAGAAGAATTGCAAAGAAAGTGATCTTGAATTAGATTTGCTAAATGAGCCTGTCAGTCTCAATGCCTACACAGCTGGGAATGCTTGGCATCCAGGCATCAGAGTTTAGGTGTTAATATAAATGAAACAATTTTGAACATCATTTAAACAATGACCTTTATGATAATAGACCTGAATTTTACTGGAGCAGGATGAAAAATCACCATTTTTATATGAAATTAATTAATTTTAAACAAGAGAAGAAAACAAAATGCAACCATCAAAACTTTAGCATGCTATGGTTTATCTTTAATCACAAAAGTGCTATTGTATTTCTTAAAGAATGTTATATGTGTGTTGTGTATGTGAGTGTGTATGTGCCTGATAAGGCATTACTGTGAAGGTCAGAGGATAACTGTAGGAGTCATGTCTTTCCTTCCACCATGTAATCTGGGCATTTAACTTGTGGTCAGATACAGCAGTGAGTGCCTTTACTCTCTGAATCAAGTCCCTAGTCTTATTTTAAATGTTTTTACATTAAGAAAGAAATCTTGGACCAAAGAGAAAGACTAAGTGGTTAATAGAAATGATTACCAAAGAAGCAAGGTATTATAGCTTAAATGAGCCAATATGATTCGTCTATAATGTTTTTGTTGTTGATGGTGGTGATGATAAAGATGATAATTTGACTTAGGTTTGAGTAATCCATGACAGAAACAGCACGTATTTGTGGTAATCTTTAGTGTGCTTTAGTTGGGACAAGGGCTAAGATGATAATTAATGTCAGTGGGTATCTTTCATTAGAGTCCCACAGAGATAAACTTTGGCCCTAGAATTTAGTATTGGTTCCTTGGATAGGAGATAATTCTATGAGCAATAAAGCAGTGGTTAACTTTACAGTTAGCAGTGACAAACAGATAAACCAATTGAATTGGCAACAAACTGTCTTTATAGGAAAGAAAAGGATCATTTCTGGGGAATCCATGAGAAATATTATATAGAAAAGGCAGAAACATTTTCTTTAGAAACCTGGTATCTAGGAAAGATAGAATATTTATACAGCAGCTTCTGTCAGTCACTGCTGGAGGGTGCTGGGGTTGGAAACATTAATTCCACAGAACTTCTGGCTGCCTGCCCTGAACACACAGAGCAGGCTCCACTGCCCAGCGAAAGCCTTCAGCAAGGAATTATAGATGCTGGAGCTTGGAAGTGTTTTAAGCAGGCATGAAAATGTTAAGGGCTGGAGAATGTGACTTGAGTTCTGGAATAAAATTACACCAAGAGATGGGTTTGGACTTTGTTTTTAAGGCTGTCAAGTTCTCGTCTTCACAGTTTCTGCCTTAGCTCCAAAGGGATGCACCTCTTGAGAAGACTCTGAGCAGCACTTACCCACCCACCTCTCCCATTTTGGACTTTCTGAAAGATTAATATAAGCGTCTTTTCTTAAGAGATTTTCCCCCTAAAGGTGTTTTACCAGTAGGGCATGTTTAGCCAAAGATGAGTGCAAAGGAAAGCCACCCTGCCTACTGTGCTGTCTAACCCGGATCTACTGACTAACCTCCAAGAGTGGTCAGATGCAAAGATTGCGTGTAAGACGTTCTATTTACAATGATGTGGATGCTAAACAGCAATTTACAAAGTCATTTTATGTCAGTTACAGAACCATGAGGAAGTGACATACCTTCCTAGGATGAGAGTGTGCTGAAAAGCAATGAAAAGGTAGAAGTGAGCTCTGACTTGGAGCCCTGTTCAACACAGCGAGTTGAAATTTTAAAAGGGGGTTTATTTAAGGCTTCTCTGATGAACACTCTAAGTAACAATGGGTTATGCTATTATCTACCTCTTAAAGTAGCTCGTCACTGTTGCAGAATAAAGCCCAAGGAGTATACCTCACTGATTTCTCTCACTGATGAATATTTCCACCCTTCTTAAAAACCTAGGGATCCATCACACCTACAGACACCAAACCCAGACACTATTGGTGATACTAAGAAGTGCTTGCTGACAGAAGTCTGGTATAGCTGTACCCTGAGAGCTTGTGCCAGAACCTGACCAATACATATGCAGATGCACACAGCCAACCATCCAACTGAGTGGAGGGACCCCAATGGGGAAGTTAGGGGAAGGACTGAAGGAGCTGAAGGGGTTTGCAACTACGTAGGAAGAACAACAGTATCAACTAACCAGATCCCCCAAAGCTCCCAGGGACTAAACTACCAAGCAAAGAGTACACATGGAGGGACCCATGGCTCCAGCTACATATGTAGCAGAGGACTGCCTTATCTAGCATCAATGGGAGAGGAGCCCCTTGGTCCTGTGAAGGCTCTATAACCCAGCATAAGGGAATGCTAGGGTGCTGAGGCAGGAGTGAGTGGGTGTGTGGGGAAGCACCCTCATAGAAGCAGGGGGACAAGGGAGGGGATGGGGTTTTGTGGAGAGAAATCTGGGAAGGGGGTAACATTTGAAATGTAAATAAATAAAATAACCAATACAAAAGCAGGCTTTCTTTCAGGACACTACTTTCCATGATATAGCTAAGACATCAGAAGAGTAGGTGGGCAGATGTTGCTTCAGCCATCTATTACCCTTGTGCCAGGTCTGTTAGTAAAAAAAGAAGAAAACAGCTTGCTTCCTAACTTTATTGTGCAAGAAAAATTTTGGGAGGGTATTTTTTCATCACCATAGGTCCTCATGGACAACATTATGTCCAGAGAGATGATATAACTGAGTACAGAAGACAGGCACACTTGCTATCCCAGGTTGGGGAGGATGGGTCTTTCCACAGAGAGTGACTGCTCCATTACCTCAAGGAAAGTTGAACAGGAAGTTTAATAAAAAGCCAGAAAATTTATCTTGTTTGGAAAATTAGAGGATATGTGTAAGTGAAAATATTTGAATCAGAATTGGGGACTCAAATACAAGGACGTGTTTTCATCAAAATTTAAGGCAAGCAAAGCGAAGGCGTACTCACATCTTCAGAATATCACTTTGTACCCTGTTGAGATGTTCTCATGTCATTAGCTTTGACATATGATCAAACCTCATGTAATTTCCTTGAAGTTGCTTGGGCTAGGAAAGCTCATCATCACTGTGACACATATGGGCAGTTTCTACTATGTACATATTGACTAAATTCTCTAAAGCTGATTTCATACTTTAATGCTGGGTGCAAAGATGACTCCGACAACAAATAAAATCCTTTCAAAGGAATCTCATGTGGTCACACATATTGTTTTGCTGTAATGGGATTCTGTTAATATCAATACATTTCTGAAAATCTTCTCAGTTCACATGATCAAAAGGAAATGGAATTGAAATAAGTCCCCGACTACTTAATTAGCACACACAAAAAAAAATTGTATTTGAGAACAGGAGAGAAAGAGATTTGCTGTTTTCTTACCATTTCAATTCCTTCGAGTTCTACAAACTTGTTAGTTACTACACACATATAATAAACTATATATATATATATATCTTGGTGCTCACTGTATTAATAAAGCATTTTCATATCTATAAATATTTCTATTATCATACACTGTTAATATCTGCATGTGTGTTTATACACACATATATATTTCCAATGAATATATTGAATGTTGTCGCACATTTTCTGCCAAGACAAGCTGGTACAGAGGTCAACTGCATTCTGTTGGCCAGCATGTCTTGGTGCATGGCTCCATAGATGCTCTCAGCAAAAATCACACTTTTTGGACTCTAGTCAGAGTCAATTCTCAAATGTATTACTTTTCCACCACATCTCTCCACAATTTATTTTGTTCCCTGAAAAAAATATCTCTCATCCCAAATATAAATACATAAAGGAAAATAAAATGAAAAATCTATTGGTGAAACCTCACAAAACGCAAAAGAAAGTCTTGAATGAGACATAAGCTAAATCTAAACATTGTGGAGTGCAGCCATGCGGTGGTTGGCTGAAATCACTTCATACCATGGCAGTAATCATAAGAATCATTACACACTGGAAAATTGAATAAAGGTTCTCTGGATTAGTAAACAGAATGAATTTTAATGAATATTGTGATTTCTGTGCATGTGGAGGAAACATAAAGGCAATTTCTGGTATCTATGTACACTGCCATAGGTAAACCACTCATCCTTTGGAAGTGAATAGGATGCCCTGAAGAAAGCATCCTTTTGCTGCCAGTCTAAGCTGCAACCCAACATGGCGAGTTCACTGGTTGCTAAAGGCTACTGCACAACCCAATCTTCCTGATAGGCAGGATGCTCAGAGAGCTCTGAGTGTTTACTAACTCCTATGACTCAGCAAATTCACAAGACTCAAGAAGTGCTTGCCAGTTAAGAAAAGGAGTTTAGCTGTTGATGGAGCTGCCTGAAAGTTTCACAGGAGAGTTTAGGGAAGCAGCTTTCACGAGTACTCATACATCATGTGGTGGGACTTTGATAATGGACCTGCCTGTGAGTCAATCATGGTCTCTCTCTCTTTTTTTTTTAATTAGGTATTTTCTTTATTTACATGTCAATTTCTCCTTTCCCAGTTTCCCCTCCAAAAAACAAACAAACAAACAAACAAACAAAAACAACAAGAACAAACTTCTGTTGCCTCCCCTCTCCCCATGCCTGCCACCCCACCCTCTCCCACTTATTGGCCCTGGCATTCCCCTACACTGGGGCACAGAACCTTCACAGGGCCAAGGACCTCTCCTCCTATTGATGATCAACTTTGCAATCCTCTACTACACACATGTTGCCAAAACAATCAGTTCATTCCTTCTTAAAAGGGGAAATGAAATACCCATGGAAGGAGTTGCATAGATTAACTATGAAGCAGAGACTGAAGGAAGGACAAGCCAGTCAATCATGGTCTCTTAACTAACTGAATAAGCTCACAGGTTCATCAAGCTGGGCTCAGAAGGAACTGTTACCTTGTTCTGTTGCTTCCTTCTGTATCTACTGTTAATAGGCACTTCTGTGCATCTCTCTAGAATATTATGCAACAATTGCAAAGTTAAAAATTACAACTAGGAGGCAGAATG
>JADRCD010230771.1:0-30927 GCA_019843815.1 Montemys delectorum
TCTCTCTCTCTCTCTCTCTCTCTCTCTCCATCTAGAGATAATGTTGACTCCTAGGTTTGTTGCATATATGCAATCGTCATCATCCACTCTCCAAATACACATTTGTTTCCCATCTTAATATATATATTTATATTCATTGTTAAAATCCTTCAGTAGTTACTCTGTCATTGTGTGGATATATGCACTTTACTTAATGATTACAGAATTTGATTATGATGTAAAACATTGCTTCAATGAAACACACACACACATACACACACACACATACATACATATACATATATAATATACACATATAAGCTACATATATATGTACCTATATATGTATATATGTGTATATATATAATTCTTGAGTGTGGAAATATATTTAATCTATTTCTTTTAGGCAATTTAAGACTTTCAGGGAATTGGAAAGTAACTTACAAATGAATTTGTACATCTTTTGGTGAGCTTTCTTTAACATGTGTAGTGCATGTGACCACAGTGCAATGACCAAGACCTAAGAAATGTTTTTAGCAAACTCTTTGTGTATATACTATTTCCTAAAGTTTCTTTAGTACTTATCACAGAGTACTTTTTCAAGTTTGTGTCTTGGATTGACATTTAATTTTCATATGACCTTGTTATTTGACTGTAACAGTTATTCAGTTGTCCCTTGACTTTCAGGGCTTTTCAACATTTCTTTGATTACTTGCCAATAATTTAGTAGGATGTCTCGTGTAAATGGCTTTTGCGATGTGTCCTCATAATTAAATGCAGACAGGACTTTCAGCATGAAAACTGTTGAACAGTTCGTCCTTTCTCTGTGCCTTAAATTGGGATGCTTGTTAGGGTCATTTGTCTTCCTAATGTGATACTTGATGATAATTGTTTAAAATCATGTTCACTAATTTTTTAAAGAAAAGATTGAAGCATTCTTCTGACAATAAATTTTTTATAGAAGCTACTTGAAGATTCTGTCAATATCCTATTTCTTTCCAAATTTTTATATATTGATTTTTAGCACTTATTGGTAAATCTTGTAGCAATAATTGCTGCAAAGAACTCCTATGATAATTTTTACTTTAACACTATTTCTATATTTTATCATGGTAATTCTTCTAAGGATAAAATATTTTTTTCTTCTGGTTTTTCACTCAGACAATAAACTGCATTAACACTGACTAATGAATTTCTTGTCAGCATTAGTTATGCTCATTTTTATTACTTCTGAAATTGTACACATTGGACCATTTTAAATTCTTTCTGGTCAGTTGTCATTTCTCAGGAGGTTTTATTTTTAATTTAAAATCAAAATGCCCTAATTTCTCATATGTGTGTTTTGAATGAGTTTGGTTTTTTCTTATACCAAACTATACTGTAGACTTGAAAATAATTTTTAGAAAAGTATAATTTAGTGTTAAGATTGTAAAAATATTCATTAGAAATATTACAATTTATTACATATGTTATAATAAATAGGATTGTAGAGTCAGAGGTTAATTCAAAATTAAATTAATTAGATATTGTCAAATTGCTAACCAAAGTAGCTTTACAATCCCTCTATGAGATTATAACGGCTTTGCTTATAATATAGTCTCAACAGCATTTCATTTTTGGCAACAAACTGTTCACTAATCTAATGAGGCTGAACTGATGTTTCCTGCTGCTTAGAGTTCCAGAAATTTAATGAGGTAAAACATCTATTCTCTATATTTTAGATATTTTATTGTTTTTTAATTTTTTGACACTTTCATGCACATTTGCACTAAATTTTCATCATTTTCATCTCCATTACCCTCTTCAATGCTCCATCTCTCCTGTTGTAACCTTTCATCTCACCAACGCCCCTCCGATTATGTATTGATGTATTATGTTATTTTTATATTTTTATTTCCAGAGAGTAACCATGATTATTTGCATGAGCATAAGTGTAAGGGTTATTTACTGGAACCTAAAAAGTATCTCTCTCGTTGGCTATAACCAATGTGAATTAAAGGATATTGACTCTCTCAGTACCCACTAAATGCCAATAGCCCCAGTTATGTGTGGGACTTCATAAGTCTTTCTTCCATGAAGATAAAATGGTTCAGGTTTGTTACAGAAAGCGTGTTGATAAACATATACACATTAAACACAGGTGTACAAAATCTACTAGACATGAATTCATAAATTAACCTGTGATTTTATTTTTTTAATTTTTATGTTACAGAGATACTTTTGTAAAATTTTTCATTTAATCTGTCTTAGTTTTGGTTTTAATGCTGTGAGGAGACATCATGACAAAGACAACTCTTATAAAGGACAAGATTTAATTGTGGCTAGCTCATGGGTTCAGAAGTTCAGTCTATTATCGTCAAAGCAGGAAGCATGGCAGCATCCAGGAAAGCATGGTACTGGAAGAGCTGAGACTTCTACATCTTGTTCTGAAGGAAAACAGGAGAAGATCGGTTTCCAGGCAGCTAGAACAAGGGTCCCATGGATACCAACCCACTTGGCATATCAAGTTGTAGTAGGACTAGGTACATGTTCTCCTACTGAGGCTGGGCAAGGCAGTCCAGTTAGGAGAAAGAGATCCAAAGGCGGGTGGCAGAGTTAGAGAAAGCGCCTGCTCCTGCTATTAGGGGAGCCACATGAAGACTAAGCTGCACATCAATTCCATGTAAGGAAGGGACTTAGATCTGTTCCATAAATGTTCCTTGGTTAATGGTTCAGTGTTTGTGATCCCCTGTGAGCCCAGGTTAGTATATTTTGTAGGTTTTCTTATGGTGTCCTTGGCCTTTCTTCATCACTGCCTAAGATAAAAGGAACAGCAAGCTCTCCTGTGCTTTTGCCCTGCAGTAAAAGCAGCCTCATTGAGGTTCCGGTATTGAGGAGCAGATGCCAGAGGCCTTGAATCTGACCAGGGAGTCATTGCAATTGAACATTTGCAAACAAAGAGGTGTAGACAAAACATGATGACACACTAGATGTTCCAAAACGACAATTTTTCCTTCTTTATGTAATGAGGTAGCCAGGGTGGCAGATAGGTATGAGGGGTGGAGGAGATGCGTGGGATTAGGGTGCATTATGTGAAAACCACAAAGAACCAATAGAAGGTTAAAAGAAAAGAAAGAAAATAGGCATCTAAAGAGTCATGATAAGATAAAAATGGGATAGGGCAAAACAAACAGAAGAGAAAGAGCCAAATAAAAAGCACAAGAAACAGACATACACACACACACACACACACACACACACACATTCACACCGACGGAAACAACACAAAAACAAAAAACAGGAAACCATAATATATATGCAAAATACCTATAGGGTAAAAGGGTAAAAATGGCCTGACAGAGCATTATGAGACAAAGATTCCATGAAAATGCGATTTATTTTATTTTTTGCTCATCTCCAGTAGAGCATGATGCTTTCCCTTAAATGTGTATACCCAATGAGATACAACTGGAGAAAACCAATTATTCTTTGTGAGCAGTTCTCAATTAGAGATAGTTTCTCAGTGAGGGATGGGGGATTGTGTTCACTTCTTCACTTACTACTCCATCCAGCTTAGACAAGTGCAGCCCCTCTGCCTGCTGCCAGTCTCTGTAAGTTCATATGTTCAACATTTGTTTAGGCTTAGAAGGCCTTGTTTCCTAAGTATCCTACATTCTCTTTGGCTCTTATATTCTATCTGTCTCTTCTTCCATGGGGCTCCCAGAGTCCTGAGTAGAGATATTTGATGGAGACATTATATTTAGGACTATGTAATTACAAGGTCTCTCACTCTCTGCATATTGTCTACGTGTTCTCTGTTTATTGCCCTTAAACTCTTCTTTAAAGGTAGATTTTATGAGAATTTTTCTTAATTTTCCTTTTTTATTTTGAAGAAATATTAATCAAATGCTTTATCTCTACATGAATTGCAGGTTTAGAAATACCTTTGTGCTAAGCAGTAAGATATTATTAAATACTGTATTTCTTACACTGTGAAGATATTCCTAGAGATTCTGGGATAGATGGACAGCTGTCAGTCTCTGCTTCTCTTATCTGTATGCTAGGACAACTACATATTCCACAGTATGCTACTTCAGTGTTAATCCTTAAGTGCAGTACTCACATGTTTATCTCATGATTTTATAGCATGTATACTGTTAAGAAGTGCAGTTTCCCAGGTATTTGTAGTCATGGAGTGTTTTACCATGACAGACAAGTTATTAGGGTTTGTTGTCTTATAGAAGCACCTTAGGTACATGTGATGTAGTCTTTTATTATTCACCAGCACTAAAGGACGTTGACTAAAGTCCTCGGCTTTCCTATAGTAACTAGAAGTGTTAAAATCCATTCGAGACCCGAGTTCAGACTGGAACATTATCATTTTTTTCACTGCACAAAACAAAAATTACACCAGAACTGAGAGATGAGAAAATGAATGCTAACTCTTCATGACAGAAGCTGCAAGTCCACATTGTTAAAATGTGAAAGTGTTGAATGTCATCATATATAAAGTTTTCAGGTATATGTTCCTCAAATCACATTTGATGGATATTAATTGTTGTTAAACTTATGTACCACTTTTATCAGCCCTTTTACAACATTCTTATCACCAAAAACATATAGTTGAGTTGACTTGCTAGACACATATTTATATAGATGGTTAGAGGTATGTACACATACATACATTCATTAATGTTGTTCAAATATATAAACACACACAAATATATATAGTACATACATACAAGTACATAAACAAACCACAACACACATAAAGATGACTAGTTTAAAGCTTAGAGACAGGAAGATCTATGAACTTGTGTAGTATGGCTGTTTAGAAAGAATAGTTAACTAAAAACAAAAAGTCAGGCAATAATACAATGTCAATTAGAAACAAAATCAATGTGTTGACAACATGGTTGTCTATTTTTGAAATTATTAATATTATTGTGTTTAAAAGCAGTATTATATAATTCATGTTATATTGAACCTTGGTTGAGCAACTGCAATCATCTAGAATATACAGAGTAACAACATAAATAGCTCAGAATGGAGTCACTCCTTTCTGGAACAAGTAGAGCTTATATTAAAATTCCTCAGAGATACATGGCTAGATTTATGTGAAAAAAATAAAAATATAATATTAAATTAGACAAATGACTTCAGTGACATTTTGAAATGTCACTTTGAACAAGCTCAGGGAAGGCTCTTATTAGCTTGTAGAGTAGATACCTAATGACTCAATAAATATGTTCACTATTTACCTTCTAAAATATAAAAAACTTTAAGCTCTGGAAAAACGAAACCAACCCGTTTCTCCCTGATTTCTTTAACCTGCTGTGCAGTTTGCATGTCTCAGAGACCTGAGCTCATAGGAAGAGATAGCCAATCACTATTTTTTTAGTGATCTGCCTTCAAACCTCTTAGTAATTTTCCAATACAAAATTAGTCCTTTTCACTGACTTATTTTCTATTGATTCATTTACTTAAATCATGTTGTTGCCCTTTACAACTTAGTGATTTGTAAATTCTCTTTTGTACTAATTTCATATACATCATAATTCAAGGAATTAGTGAAATTAGGAATTAGTCCCGGATAATTGTGGACACAGAGTTTTTTGTTTTTGTTTTTTTTTTTTGTTTTGTTTTTTTAAACTATCATTAAACACTATATAATGACAAAATAAGTAAATAAAAATTAAAATAAAGAGAATCAAAATTGAAAATTATTTCTATAAGAACAGTTAAACTGATTTTCCAAAATATGTTTGTGCTTAGTTTGAAATCACTTTCAGGATACAAGGTGATAAACATGTTAAGAGTCTACTATGTTTCCATCATCTACATCATACATTTGCAGAACAAGAGACTATCTCTTGGCTGAGAAATATTGATCAAATTATTGTGAGGCATAAATTTTAATTCTATTATCCAATAAAAAATGTGTCTGAATGAAGTAATTGAATCAAAAGAAAATAAGCCAGTGGAAAACACTAATTTTTATTGGAAAATTGCTAAGAGTTTTAAAGGTAGATTACTAAAAAATAGTGATTGGCTAGCTCTTCCTATGAGCTCAGGTCTCTGAGTGATGCAAACTTCATAGCAGGTTAAATAAACCATGAAGAAATTGGTTGATTGTGCTTTTACAGAGCTTAAAGCTTTATATTTTAGAAGGTAAATAGTGAACATATTTATTGAGTCATTAGGTATCTACTCTATAAGCTAATAAATACCTTCTCTGAGCTTGTTCAAAGTGACATTTCAAAATATACTTTGATATTTATTGAAATGTGCCTGAGTTTTTCAAGAATGACTAGGGCCCGGTGAGATGGCTCATTCTGTGAGGATGCTTGCAGTAAATGACCTGGGTTATGTTAGTAAAACCAGCAAAATAGCAGGGGAAAACTCCTATAAGTTGTCTTCCCACCTCCACATATGAATGGTACATGTACTTACACATAGAATGAGAAAGAGAGAGGGAGAGAGAGGGAGAGAGAGAGATATTATAATATTGCCTAATTTGCTGTTCAGAGAAAGTCTATGGTATTCTTAATATCTTTGAAGCATTCCTTATTTGCAGATAATAAACTTTTATAACAAGAAGACACTAAAAATTCATGAAGATATTCACACTACTGATAAAAACTTTCAGCGCAGTAGTAGAATGCAAATTTAGCATACACAAAATAATCCCCCTTCTGCATGAAAATGACAAGCATACTGAGATATAAATCAAGGAAAAGCTACCTTTTGTAATAGCCTCAAAATAGGTCTTAGATTAACTCTAACCAAGGAAAAGCAATACTTTTACAATAAAAATATTAAGACACATTAAAGATATTGAAGATGAAAGCAAAAATAGAAAGAACTACCACATGCTTGGGTGTATAGAACTGATGTAGTGAAAATAGCATCTTCGCAAAACTAGTATATGGATTCATTGCAATACCCATGAACATTCCAACACAATTCTTCCCAGAAATTAACTATCCCCAAAAATGTGAGGAGTTATTACTATACAAGATTTCACTGTTGAACTATAATTTTAATAACAGCATGATATTGAACATGAAAATATACATGTGATCGATGGGCTAGAACTGAAGACCCAGCCACAAAGCCACACAACTGCAGGCACCTGATTTTTCAGTCTGACCAGAAGCCAAATTACTCATTGGAGTAACTGGATGGCTGCATATAAAAGAATGAAAATAGATTCATACCCACCATGATTGCAAATATTCAATTCCAAATGTGTAAAAACCTCAGCATAAGTCCTAGATCTTGAACCTGATAGAAGAGAACTAGGAAAAGATCATAGATTTTATCTGTGTTTTATTTTCTCTACTTCAGTCAATGCCTGATTTTTACCCTTGATCTTCTTCATTTCATTATACTTAAGAAATATTTGCTGTTAACTATGAGTAATAAATTGTTTAGATTTACTTGTTTTGTTTTGTATCTGAAATTCAATCAGTAATTCATTCAGTTTATTTTCATTGTATAGATATATATTCTATGCCAAGATTACGGTTTCAATCTTATGATAAATATTTAAAACTAAATGGAAAATAATTTTAATGGGAAGCCTGTTTTTGCTAAGCTTAATGATCAATAAAAGTGCAGTCACATCACTAAATTTTTAAGTGGCATTTATAAAACTTTTTAGGACAAAATGCTTTTTCACATATCAAAATATTAAGTGGGCTTATTTGAAATACTTATTTTTTGATATTTTATATACAATATGACAATTAGGTGTACATATGGAAGTATATATTTGCGATAGTTAACATATTTATAACTTTAACTTTTAAAACTTTATATAAACTCATTATGAGGTACATTTTCAACTGCCTGAACATATACCCAATGTAACCAAAATGTTCTTGTTAAAAACTGAGAAGAAATGATTGAAAAAAATTAGAATTGAGCAGTGAAGTTTACAAATTTCCCCAAATGTCAAAAAGCATGTTCTAGTGGCAGAAATGTTCAGCAATCAGCAGTACTAAATGACAAATGCTAGAAAAAAAAATATGCAGCCGGGAACAGTATGAAGTAACAGGCAAGTACTACATTCAGTTAACTGCCAGGGATGTACTCACAGGAGTGGTTGCTGGTGATTGAAGACTGAAAAGCAAATGAATTGCTCATCCAGAGAGCAGCAGATACAGGAAATGTGATCAAGAGTCGTTAAAGAGAGAGGCACAGACTAAGGGAGAGATGGAGATCTCCAGAGTGTGCAGATTCAAGGAGCAAGAGTAGCTGGCCGTATGGTCCATAATACGGGACTTTAGTGCTTACTTGGAAGCTTTTGAACTTCTTTGTTCAGTGGACAGAGGTGATCTACCCTAAATTGGACAAGATCACATTTCCCTTTTTCCTGAGAAGAGATTGAGAGACATAGATCTGTGGGAGTGTACACTATTTGGGTGTTTCTACCCAACATTAGATTGTTTAGTTTCCAAATAAAAGGCAGAAAAACATTTACATTTATAAGAAGCCTTGAAGCATTAGCACTGGGCAGATATCAACCCTCTATGCTAGTTTGTCTACAACCCTGTCAGTAACCCTGGAATATCACTAGCCATGTTCTCTCTGGGCTGCTTCTACTTCAACAGGCTGGCCCCCATGACCATGTGCTCAGAATCCACCTCCTCCACGGTGCCTTTCTCCTTCTTCCCTCTCTTCACGGTCTTACCTCAGACCCAAGTCCCAGTACTAAAGAACCGCCTACCTGTCTTCTGCCCAACCACAGGCTGTAGGCGTCTTTACTAACCAATAGTTTTAAATTAGAGAACAAGGTTTCAATAACCAAAGCTGGCATATGTGAGAATTCACTTGTCCTGAGGCAACTAGATCTTGGGATACAGAATTTATAGCATTATAACACAAGAACAGACCAAACCTCAACATAGGTCAAAGCAGAAAGACAAAGACAGGTGAAGATGTTATGTAAAGTTCTAGACAACATAAGGCATAATTACTACGTGAGACAGATTTCTCGTACTGTGCAAAGTAAGTTCCATGTGATGAAATGTTGAGTTTTGCCATGATTCTAGAGGTTTCAGTTCCTGGTGGGTTGGCTTTCTCTCGTACGTGTGCTTGTGGCAATTTACAATGTCATGATGAGAAAATATCTTGTAGAAAGCTGATACAGTGTTTAGGAAGTAAAGCGGGGAAAGAGGCAGCTGAGCTCCTAAGATTTCTTTCAGGACACATTCCCAAATTAGCTGAATGTCTTCTACTGTATCCTATTTTCTTAAGGTTTACTGGATCCTCTTTAATAAAACCAAACTGGTGACTAAATTTTTAGCATGTGAGACTTCGGGGAAAATTCAAATACAAGTGGTCTTAAGGATTACAGCAGTAGCCATAGGAGGCATGAGAATTTTACTCTGTTGTACACTGAGTGCCATGGAGAGTACTGACAGGTACGTGTCATGAGAGAAAAATTCAAGACTAGAGTAAGTGGAAGTACCTCTCTGTGGCCAATGAGATGGAGAACCTGGAAGAAGATGGGATAAGAATTATAAAGTTATCAATGATAGCTACAACAAAATATTAGACTTGTTATTCTCACTTTTCGATAAGTTAAGTTGGTGATGGGATAATGAATGCTGTAAGGGAGAAAATCATTAGCTTATAGATCACATTTATTATAATTTTACTAATTTTACTAATACATATCTTCTCATGGTTTATGTAAACAACTGCTATATGATGTGATTCTTCAATGTTATGTTTGAGGTCCTGAAATTCTGCAGTAACAGTCTTCATTTAACTTTTATGAACTTGTTCTTTTAATGATATGGGGGGAGAATTGTTTATTCTAATATTATTATTAATGCTGGCTTGTATTATATTTACTGTTAATGATCATTGTTTGTGATCATTTCTCAAAGTTTTTACATTTTTCAAAATTATTATATATTTATTTTCAAAATTTGCCAGTTTTTGAGGATTTAATTATGTGCTAGTTTTACTTTGTATTGCCTTTGCAATTAATTATGAACTCCCAATAATAAGAATGGCTATAATAATATGCTTTGCTATAATTTATCATGATAAGCTATGTTCAAAATGTCTTGTATTTGTTTCACCAACTTAACTATATCCCAAATAGTTTTATATATATTTTAAAACCCAGAAGTAGGGAAATATTTATTGCTTCATGTTTACTGTGGATCATCTATCTCATTTTAATATAATTTTCATTATACATTGTCTTTCCTTACTGATATCAGTTCATTTTCTATTTCCCACATATCTGTACTACATTAAAAAAAAAATAAGTGACATGTAGTATACTGAATCTCTTAATAATGAGAATTCCTACTGTCTAGCCTTTGTTTATCAGTGTAGTTCTGCTTTGAACACTGCACTAACTGTTTTTTAGATTCTGATATGAAGGCCCCATCCTATGAAAAAAATCCCTGGGTCAGCACCTGAGTTGTATGAATATTTATTTTGTTTCTCTGTTTATTGACCTCTTTTTTATCATAACTTTAATGCTGCTATGGGTTTCTGATCAAATACAAGTAAATGTTAATAGTTTAAATTATGAAGAATGTATAAATATGTTGCTGTACATTTATAGTACAGAGCTGAACTGTTCATAGTAATATTAAAAAAGGATTGATTTCGTGAATATCTAGTGCATTTAGATACTGTATGATGGATTAGTATTTGTAACTTACATGTCCCCCCTCACATTCTTCAGTCTCTATTAGAAACTTACAATTCACAGACCACATGAAGCTCAAGAAGAAGTAAGACCAAAGTGTGGATGCTTTGGTCCTTCTTCGAAGGGGAAGAAAATACAGGAGCAAATATGGAGACAAAGTGTTGAGCAGATGCTGAAGGAAAGGCCATCCAGAGACTGCTCCACCTGAGAATCCATCCCACACACAGTCACCAAATGCAGACACTATGTGGAGGCCAAGAAGTGCATGCTGACAGGAGCCTGATATATACAGAGTTAGATGCTCACAACCATTAAACTGATCATTGGGTCCCATAGTTAGAACAATGTCAACCAACCAGAGCTTCCAGTGTCTAAACCACCAACCAAGGAGCCCACATGGAGGGACCCATGGCACCAGCCATATATGTCGCAGAAGATGGCCTTGTCAGACATCTATGGGAAGAGAGGCCCTTGGTCCTGTGACGACTTGATGCCCATGTGTAGGGGAATGCAAGAGAGGGAAGGCAGGAATGGGTAGGTGGGGGCACACCTTCATAGAAGCAGAAGGAGGGGGGTGGGATAGAGGATTTCTGGGGGGGGGAATCGGGAAAGGGGATAACATTTCAAATGTAAATAAAATATACAATAATTAAAAAAAAAGTTATTACTAAACCTAAAGCTCGTGTTTCACATTTTGCACACTGAATTGCTACTTTTAATGTAGGTATTGTATTTTCTTAACCAGTGAGCAAAATATCTGATGCAAGGCTTGTAAATTGTTCTACTGCCTTGAAAAAGAACACATATTTTCTCTGAAATTTATTTTTGGAAAAATCATCAGAATTTGAAACAAACTGTGTATCTGTCTTATTTACTTTTTACTTTATACTGATGTTCACTTAATTATGTCAAAGATTGATTCTTCAAGCAATAATGCAAAGGTTACTGCATATTTCAAATTTGCTCTTAGTTCTGAGTTGAAAATCATTATGTAAATCTAGTCAGCTAACAGTGTGTATTACATGCTAAACATCAAATAAAAATATTTGATTGTATTAGGAATACAGGGTATGCCATTTAATTATTTTCACCTTCTAAATTTTTATTTTGTAAATAACATGAACTAGTTCCTATACATTAGTGTTTATTCTGTGCACTATGGAAACATACAGCAATTTGCATAATTCTCTGGCTTCAACTAACTCTCAAGAGGAACATGTTAAATAATAAAAATTATATGAATTATTTTATATGGCAGAACTGTGCTTAATTTAGAAATGAAGAGTAACATTACTGACAATTCTTTAGTTCTTAAGTCTATATGGAGGTATGGTTTAAAACGTGAAGCGTATTCCACATTACTCTGACCATTAGAACCTGCTCTGTCTTACCCTCTGTCTTACATGTTTTCAAATACAAGGAAGAACAAATTTCTGCAATGCAGCATTTTTGTTTTGTTTATTTGATTTTTTTTTTTGTTTTGACTTCTTTTGTTTTGCATGTTCTTCAGCACATTGCTGTCTTTTACTCTAGTCCTTGCATAGATCACTAAAATAAATGGACTTTGATGGAGACTTTCAGTTACAAGTCTATGTTAATCGAATTATCTTAAGCTACATCTCAGAATGCATGCTCATTGCTTTGTTAATGTTGACGTTTAAAATAGCTTCTCACTGTTTAATAGTCTGTAGTTTCCAGAATCCCCCTCAAGGACCATTCTCATGAAGATTACAAAGGTGAAAAGAGCTTTTTAAACATGTCTGGTTTTCTTTTTTTTTTTTTTTTTTAAATAGATTTCCCCATAAGTATCCCACAAAATCTCGTCAGTATTTAATATGCTTTTATGGATTCTAGGTAATTGTTACAAGTGTAATTAAATTTAAATTGATAATGTAATTATGAGTAACAAGATTCTCTTTTAACAATAGCTATTTTAATGGCATGAATATATAAGAAAAAGTTTGCAATGTGTCCCATTAGTAATTTAAAATCTCTTTCCTTTCAATCTAGTTTATCATCCATTTTACCATGTTCTATCTATTCTTAAGATTTTAGCAGGTTACATAAAGCCCCATCTACTACTCCCCTGCCTGTGAAATATGGAATCCATCCTGAAATTTATTTCTTACTTGCTTTGTTCTACTGAACTTCTACAATCCTCTGCACCCAGCAATGGCAATAGCAGACTGCATCACTGCCCAGTCATAGTCAAACACTGCAAGTTTACAGTAAGGTAAAAAATAAAGAACAGACTTCATCCTTTTCAAATTCTTACACAGAGGAATTTTCTACCTTTCAATAATGTAAATACATTTCATTATTTAATAAACCACTTCTTGGGTTATAGGCAAAGAAACAGATGTGATACCTTCTGCAAATCACAAGAAGTTTTTCCATGCAAGATAATTGACCTGAAGCCTGGAGGCAGTTTTATGACTAGGGAATAAAATAGCTCATGCGCTCTAAAAAGAATTTGCATAAAATAACTTATGCACAGAAACCCTGATTCATATGTGCCCCTGGGTGACAAATATACAACAAACAGGAATTTAATATTCTAAAAGGCAATATCCAAATAACACCCTTGTCAGTGATTGATATGAGAGTCGTTATTCATAATTCATAATGCCATGTATTTTCCTCTTTGTAGATTTTCATTTAGGAAATTTTACAGGCTTCAATTACAGTACTAAAGAGTCATAACTGAATTCAGCATTTGTAAAAAGAATTTCATGCAAGGAAAATGTAAAAGCTTGAATCAGTAACATCAAAGGACATAAAACTCCCTAACTACTTTTTTAACTTATTAAAGACAAGATTATGAACTAATAACACTGCATGTTTGCATCAATCAGTTATGCTAATTTTATTTTATCTCTCAGTATATTATGAAAATGATTTTTGTCACTTACCATCTGGATTCACTGAATCATTTAAAGTTTCATGTATATTTTAGTGACTTTGCACATAGTATACAGAAAATTAAAATAATGGCAGTAAAAAGAAATTTATTAAATATTATTTAATCTTTCTTATTTTGAACTAGTATAGGTTTAAATGATGTTAGAGAAAAAATTTAGGAAATTTTCTACTAAAATAATGTTACAAAATCATAAAAAATTTGAAATATGATATTCACATCAAGACAAGAAAGATACAGACTTTTCTATCATTGAAAGTATGTCTTCATTAGTGACACTATGTTGTGCTTACAGACAGGAGACTAGCATAGCTGCCATTTGAGAGGCTCTGCCCAACAACTCAGTGAAACAGATGCAGGTACCCACAGCCAAATATTTGATCGAAGCTGAAGACCCCTATAGAAGAGTTAGGGGAAGGAGTAAAGGTCCTCAAAGAGATGTCAACTCCATAGGAAGACCAACAGTGTCAACCAACCTGTACCCCTGGGAGTTCCCAGAGAATACACAGGCTGTTCTGAGGTCCCTGGCGCATATGACAGCCTTGTCGGGGTCTCAGTGGAATAGGATGTGCCTAATCTTCCAGAGACTTGATGATGTGCCTGGATAGGAGGATACTGGGGGACATGGCGAGGGAGGGAGCTACCCTCTGAGAGGAGTAAGGGAGAGGGCATGGGTGGAGAAACTCTTCCAGGGGGACTGAGAGGAGGGGACAGCATTTGTGATGAGAAGAGAAAGAGATTGAAGAAAGAAAGAAAGAAAGAAAGAAAGAAAGAAAGAAAGAAAGAAAGAAAGAAAGAAAGAGAGAGAGAGAGGACGGAGGGAGGGATGGAGGGAGGGAGGGAAGGAGAGAGAGAGAGAGAGAGAGAGAGAGAGAGAGAGAGAGAGAGAGAGGAAGGAAGGAAGCAAAGGAAGGAAGGAAGGAAGGAAGGAAGGAAGGAAGGAAGGAAGGAAGAAGGAAGGAAGAAACACTAATCCTATTTCATTTTTTATTGGTTATTTTATTTATTGAAGGGGATAACATTTGAAATGTAAATAAAAGAAAGTATATCTTCTGCTTCTTTATAACTATTTGAGAATTTTTTGAATGTTATGCTCAACCAGCAATATGTTCTCCACTTTATTAATTTCTCACCTGAACGCTACGTGAATGGAGGAACCGTGATACTACATTATTTCACTTTGTAAAATAAGCATGGAGGTTTTTCTGGGTTTGCCTATCAGGGACGATTTTTAGGTTTTTTGTTTTGTTTTGCTCTATGTTGGTTTTGGTTTTTTGATTTGCTTTTTTGTTTGTTTGTTTGTTTTTTATTGAAAGTAGTCGTCTGTGGTACAGATTCTTCACTGTTTAGACACTACCATGGTGAAGATTGAAGACATGGATAGTTTCTGCTTTGAAGCCATTAGGAATCTAAATAACTATGTACAGTTGTTTTTACTTTTTACTTTTGAGATGACGATTGCTTATATTTCTGCCTTTCCTTTCCACTTTGCAAGCCATCTCAAACAATACTCCAAGCTCTCTTTCAAAATCAGTGTCTATTTTCATGAATTATTTTAGGACTTAAAATCTATGAGCATGTTAGTTTTTTCTGTGGAAATATTAAGTTTCATTATTTATAAAAACAAAATATTTTATGAATCATCTGTAAAACTACTTTTGATTATCATTCACTGATATTAGTTGTGTTGCATTCCAGGATCAACGACATTTGCTGTTGACACATTGTCTTAATATTATTATTGGCATCAAGTAGTGCATATCCTAATGATTACTGATGTGCTTTCAAAGCTAAGACAGAAGATAAAAGAAAGAAAGACAGGTACTGTGCAGGATTTTTGGACTCAAACTTCTAGCCCTTCTCTGCCCTACAAACTACAATACCAATGTGTCAAGCAAGGTATTTTCAATTATGCAACATTGGCACTACTGTTGTGGTAGAAATGAGCTGGTAGCTGATCTTATACAAGGCTTGTTCTGCAATCAGAAATTAATGTTCATTTACATAAAACAGTTCGAAGTTCATGGCTTGGGAAGTCTTAGGCACAGGCAAGGCATTTACTCCTGTTGTTCCACTTAGGCTATGTCAGCAAGCTGTGTTCTAGTGTCTATGCACATAGTCCTGCTGGTGAGTAAGTATAGTTTAAGAAAAGAATGAAGACAAACAAAAACATCCTGATTTTTAAGATTTAACTTAGACACTCCATACCTCTGAACAAAGCTTTGATGTGAACAATGACATTCCAGAAGAAATCGCTGTCAAAATTGGTAAGGATTCTTTTTCATTCAGAAGAAATTAGAGTTTTAGAAGTGATAGCAACTTAAATATAACCAGTTAAAGGAAAATTTTACCTTCAATTGCAAACCTTCGATTGATCCATGTACCACTCATATCTTCAATTACCTGATATTAGTATATCCATTTTGTTCTATGGAGCTCTTGGAGCAGTTATGCCTGAGTTTTTCTTACATGGTGAGATGCTTCAACTTCAAATTTTAGGCCAATCCTTTTAGCTAAACGTTTAGATGTAATCACAGCCACAAGTCAAGAAAAACTAAAGACAAATTCTATGAGGAAATGATGTAAAATTAAAAATGTCATTTAATAAAATCAGCAATTTGTATATTTATATTACCAGACAATTTAAAAATTCATCATGCATTATCTTCATTAATATGATTTAACCCAACTTTTTTGAACCATCCATTTCTTTCAGATAGGAATATTTTATTTATAAGTATGCTAAAATTCAATGTGCTTAATTTGCTTTTTTGTACTTTATGATGACTCTCATGACAAACTTTCACAGTTTAGTATTTTAGAGAGCTTTATTGTATTTATATTGGTGGTTTGCCTGCATATATGCCTGTGTAACTTTTGAATGTCTAGTGCCCGAGAATATTAAAAGAAGAAGTCATGTGCCCTGGAACTGAAGTTATACATGGTTCTCAGCTTTCTCAGGGATGCTAAGATTCAAACCTTGACCCTCTGGAAGAGCAACCAACACTCTTAATCACAGTGCCGTCTCTCCAGCTCTGCTTTTCCTACTTTGGGTTTTGATGTAATTCTAAGAAATTATGTCTATGTTTTTATCATGAGGAAAACTATTTCACTAGTGTTTAACATAAAATATTAGTAAACCACTTCAGAGATCTTGGTACTAATGGACATGATTTCTTCTGGACACATTTGGGTTCTGAAGAAGGAAAATATCCTGACAACATAACCTTAGAATGTTTTCTCTAAAATTGAATAAATATGTTTCTCAGTAGCTGATATTCATAGTGTTGAAAAGGAAGATGTTTCAAAAAGTAAAGGAAATTGAATCTTCATCTACACAGCTGAGTCTGTCTTACTGTCACTATTTCTCCGGAATGATTTATTTTTTATTCATGGTTATTATCTCATTGAGCTTTAAAAGATGAATGACTTTTTTCTTAGCTTTTTCTTTTTCTTTATGGTTCATAGAAGTCAGTATTATCACTCTTGACAACCTAGTAAACATTTCCCACTATATGACAAAAAAAATAGTTTTATTTTATTTTTTAATTTATTCATATATTGCTAGTGTTATTGACATAGAGTTTAACAATAGTATGCAGTCTAGTAAAGAGACCCTCTAAAATTATGATAAATGAGTAAAAGTCCTAAGGACAATTGACAAGCTTCTAAGACTCTGGAATTCCCATAATTTGGCTGGGTGTTCTTAAAGTAGAGTTTTAAAGACTGGGGTCTCTTGTCATTCAAAGCTGCTGTCTACCACTTCACAAAGGTAAAATATGCTTTGTTTAGGTGAGTGCTTTCTAATCATTATCATTATTAGTGGATTAATGTGGGGAATAATAAAAATAATGATAGGTGACATGAAGTGAATGAACCCAAAGAAGCAGGCATTATGTTAATTATGTATTTTGTACTTGATGTTTATGACAGCCTTATGAATCTAAGAGTGTTTCCTGCTGTTTATTTGAAGTAGAACCTACCATTATAGAAAAATAAGAAAAAATTCATAGCATTTTAACCAGCTGGGTTTTGCTTCCAAACTGTATATTTTAGCTCACATATTTGATGGCTACAGTTTCTAAATTGAGTTTAGAAGAGGGTATGTCTAGTGTACAAATAATCCTTTATTTTAATCAATTGTTAGATTAATATTTCTTAATTCTTCCTTTTCTCTATGGGTTGAATAAAATTACTTATTTTGAAAGAATCATATTTTAAAGAAGATCTTAACTGGAACAGACAAGGAACTCTTCAAAAAGGTATGGCAACCTCAGTTATAATGTTTATGAAAATACGGAGCAGCACAAACAATCATAGTAAGATGCAAAAGTAAGCAGAACACATGAAGGATGCAAATACATGTGCAACTTTCTTTGTTTCTCTGAGTATAATTCAGAAAAGTATAAGTAAGCATCAGAATGTCAGTGTTTGTACCAAAACTAAACCCTAGACTTCATTTGAACACTTACACATTCATCCAAACTCATGTTTGCTTAAGATTGTACCTATTGGCTGGGCAATGGTGGTGCACGCCTTTATTCCCAGAACTTGGGAGGCAGAGGCAGGCAGATTTCTGAGTTCAAGGCTAGCCTGGTGGTTTACAGTGTGAGTTCCAGGACAGCCAGGGCTATACAAAGCAACCCTGTCTCAAAAAACAACAACAAAAATTTTTCTAAGAAGGTCTGCATGTACTAAGGCATCTTCGTGTTCTCTATTAACTCAGATCTTCATGATACCCACAAACTAACCATGACTAAATCGTACCTGAGCACAGACAATATGGACAGCATACTCAAATGCTCCTCCTTTGTAGTATAGAACTATGTGATGTTATTTTTTTTTAATGGTTTAGTATGATGGATGTGAATTTCTAGTCTCACCAAATCTTCATTAATAAACTTGAAACATGTAAATCCAGAACCTTCAGACTGTCAGTATCATAAGAACAGTAGACAAATAGTAAGCAGTGATATCTGTTTTACTGAAGAGTTTGAGAATGATAAAATAACCTCCTCCATCAAGGATGTACATAGCTAGTGGAAGAGAGTGAGCAATAATAATGTCTATGACATTCCATACATATTGCATTTGATCCTCAAGTGAAAAGTTTGATGGCTATATGTTGGAAAATAATCTTACTTTTTGTTTAAGGATAATTTAAAGTAATTTGAGTCACACTATATTTTATGTAAATGTAATACCAATAGAAGAACTGATATTTCATTAAATGTGTCTTTTCTTGCTATTGGTTTTCTTGAAATGAACAGTTGCTTCCTGTTGCCAAGGAAACGGATTTTTGTATAGATGTACTATGGCGCTGATGACAAATGAAACCACTGAAGTGGAAAATTTTTAATGTAATTGTTGCTCATGGGAGTAAGCAATTTACTCTAATAAAAATAAATTTTAAATTATTATAAGAAAGTACAAAGGGGAAATTAGAAAAATAATGCTGGTAAGCATTTGTTTTTTTTATCAGGCTTATAAAAAATGAACATAAATTTTAGTATCTGCTTCTCTTGTATGATATTACTTTCATAATTCCAGTTTATCAAGCATATCTAGCTAAAAAATATTTAATAAGGAGACCATAACCATCATTCAAAAACAAAAGCAATTAAAAATCAGATGATTTTAATTATAATGGGTCTTAACATGACTTTTTCTAATAAGCAAAAAAAAATTATTAAAAAGTATAGAAGCTACTGTTGGCTTAATAGTTACCAGATGTGCCTGACATACAAAAAGGTTGACAGACACATTTTTTGGATATTTTTTTTAACCAATGTTAAAGAGTATACGTTCAGAATTTTGACTTGACTGTGACGTAATGATAGTGAGGACTCCTCCTCAGGGATAGCTTACTTCTGGGAAGCTGTCTTAATGTAAGTTCTTAGACATGAACACAAATGATGTGATTCACACTTCAAATCCTTAGCCCAAGTTTTCTTGTTGGTCCAGGCACTTGGATTGTTAAATGGCTTGGGAAATAGAATGTTTTTGAAGGTTGGCTCATCAGGTTGGAGAGTGAGGTTTCTCCTTTGAGACAGTATCACAACTTAACTAATTAATACCCTAAATCTCTAAATGTTATAACTTTGGAATTTTTATCAGCAGCTCTATGTCTATTTTTATTTTGAGCTTTTAAATTCTGGCAAGACTTGGTGTATATCATGAAGTCATCATATTTACAGTTCAGAGGTGTGGAGGAGTTACTTGTGATCTGAATGCGTCCTGACAAATGGGCTGTAAGTCTCCCTTGCAGATGTCATGAAGTTGTAACATCATGGGGCTTCAGCTGTGATATCAACAGAGAATTTGTAGCCACTTTTATCCATAAGTGCAACTGACATCCAACTGCAGTCCCAACAGTTGATGCTTAGATCCTCAGAGACGGATAACTGAAAATCCAGTTGCTCATGTGGGAACCCTTAGAAAACCATTTGTAATTTTAGAATCATTTTAGGCCAGAGGAAGGAAAACACTATTTTTCCAAATACCAGAGAATACAAGGGTTCTTCATCAAGTTAACAGCTTTGGAAATCAGGAAGCCCCATTTTTGAGATTTATATATTATGTGTCAATCAATTCAGCTTTATTTCAAGGCTTTTTGTTTATGTGGTCATTTGTGAACATGCAGTATTAAACATTTTACAAACAATTTTGTGGCCTTTGTCATGACTATGTTATGTAGCTTATCTAGAAGTATTCTCCTCAGGCCTGTTTATAATATTTTATTTCACAGGGAAGATGTTTTTTTCCAAGATGCTTGCTGTCTATACACAGCATAAGCATTGCTCATGTTATGAAAATAGAGGGTTGATATCAGTTATTAGAGCCAATAAAGTTCTAACTGTACAATGAGGCAACTGATATGTGGTATATTGATATTAACTTTATCTTTTAATAAATATTTTCCTGCAAATGGACTATCAGATCATCTATGCAGTACACAAGTTGCTGACAGCTTTGAAAGATTGTCATTCAATGGTAGTGCAGGAAAAATATATCTAAATTTCTATTTCTCAAGCCATGGACCTATAATTAGAAAAAGGAAATATAAAAGATAAAAAGATAAACTTTTATAGAAGTACAAAAATAACAATGCATACCGTGAAGCATCTTCATTTGTATGATTAAAATTGGTAATTTTCTCCCAAATGATCACTATTTCTTAGTTGTTATTAATATCAAAAGGGTCTCAGTAAATATATTAATCAATGAGATGAGCTTTCTAAATACTTGTACATTCAAGAACTTGTTGCTTCAAAAATAATAGCAATTTCTTTTTTTTTTTTTCAAACAGGCTTGGCTGTTGAGTAGATCTTTGCTGTTCCATGTGAGCTAGTCGACCCTACTTTATCTCTCAAGGGCTGTTTTTACTATAGTATCTTTAAACCTAATTTTATCTTTTCTTATTGTCTCAAATTTTGAATATTCTTATGCTTCCCTTGCCTCTGCTTGCACTACAGTCTGACACAAACTGCAGTGGATAAAGGATGTTGATGAAACTGTTCTCATCAGCCATTGCATGAAGTTGAAGCCTGTCTGTTATTTACTAATCATGTACCCATGACTTGCTAACAGATTTCTCAGTGCACATCATCTGGTTTGTAAAATAAAGGTAAGACATCTTATCTATTTGCAAATTACACATCCAAATCTTGGAGCAAGGCATTTGACGCATAATTAAATGCAGTGAAAGATGGCTATGGTGGTGATGACAAAGATCATAGACAAAGATTGACAACCTTGATAAATCTCGGGGTACAAAGTGTTGGCCTTAATTCCTTGGGAAGGATAAATAGCAAAAGGAATAAAAAAAAAGATTAAGATAAAAATCACTCTCCACTGATTTTAGGTCAGAATTTTCTTCCTTATTCCAAAAGAAAAAAGAGATTGAATAATGTTATGTAGGTTATCAGAGATTAAAAATCTCAACGATCTTTTAATTAAGTTAGTCTATTTATGGTAGCAGTGTTCTGGGGTTCAGAAAGTTTATTCCTACCAGGAGCTGAAGAACACTTTTTTCTAGTGCTTTGCTATATAGTAATATTTACCTGTTCTACTATGATCACAGCAAATCTAGTGCTTTAAAGAAAATATGCTTTAAAAGATTTTTTTCTTTAATATTAAAAATCATAAAATTTCTAAGGGTTCCTAGTAAGTATGGATAGGAAGAAAAAATAATAAGAAGAAATTTAAAATGATAATGCTTTCAGATATTTTCAAATTGATAATTTTATATAGAAACCAACTACTTTTAGTGTTTATTCATATACTAAGACTTAGTATACATTCATATACTAAGACTTGTAAAGACTTGTTAACCATTCTGGTGGAGATAAAAAATGTATATTGAGTACCTACTAAGAGTGCTAAAATTAAAAGCAAGGATAGTTTGACCTAAATTCAACAGTAGTTGTCAAGAAAGTATTAATCCCAATGATATGAGGAAAAAGAACATAGACCCAAATTATCATCACCAAATTAATTAAAGCAAGCTTTTAAAATTTATATTCATGGGCTATCTCTCCCTAAAAGCAGAGTTCAAGTTATCAGTACTGGATGTGAGAAAGAAGAGGTTTTTATAGCTCAGGGGCAAGGGTTTTCCAAGTGGGAGATTTGATGGACAAATCAGTGGAGGTAGAGGAACAGAACAGAAGCCCAGTAAGTCAATCAGTGAGGACCTCCTTTAAAAAAAAAGCCATGCTTGCAAGGTAGTCATAAGGTAGACATAACAACATGTAGAAATGAAGATAAGGTTTTGAAATAAAGACATGGCTGCTGTTTCCTGGAACAGCCAGTACACAACCATTTGTAGTGAATGTTCCAGGTGGGCCATAGCCTAGTCTTGAGAATCAGGTATAAACATAATTAGCAATTAGTATATTTTTTTTACTCTATGGTGATTCTTAAGCCTAAGAAGGAAGCAAGATACCTCATCGAAAGTATTGAAATCCAATAAAATATAATATACATTAATATTGATCAACTAATAGGCATACACAATGTCAATATTTTTTCTATTTTGTATTATAGGTCCATCAGTCAAAGAAAACTCTTTGTAAAACAAACTTTATTTAGTTTTCTTTCTTGATCTTAAAATGATATTTGAATTTTAACCCATTTTAAAGGCTACAGGAAATTATTTTAATTTGCTCTCTGGAAATATTTTCTTTTCCTCTTTATGTAGGAGTTTGAAGTCTGTTTCCATAGAAACCATTCTATCAAGTTACAATCTGAACAGTTCTTAAATGCAATAAAATGGGCTTGACAGTCTCTTTCTAAAGTGGTCTGAGCAATTCAAAACAGAAGTGAAAGTTTCATTTTCATCCCTATGGATGTTTTGTGGATTCTTTCCAAAATTACTGAATTAGAGATTGCAATGACTATCCCTCTGTTTATCTCTCTCTTTCTACAGTGCTGTGCTTAGAGCACACAGCCTTGCATTTACAAGCCAAGTAGCCTCCCACCAAACTATCTACCATTGTCTTTTTCATTTCCTCTTTCCTCTTCCAATCCCTTTTTAAATGTCCTATGATACCTCTATGTGCCCATTGTAATAAATGAGAACAAATCTGATGATTCAAAAAAAAAAAAAAAACAAAAACATACCCTACATTTATTTCATCTTATAATTTTAGAAGGAAGAAACTCTAAATTTGTTTCACTGGTGTTTACAAGATTGGGTCCCATCCTAAAATCCTTACTTTTGAATTCTTTCAGAATCCTTTTCTTTGACTTTATTAACTATTGTCAGCCACCTGTGCTCCTTGAGTCTTCATTACACCTTCATATCACTCCAGCCATTAGCTTATCCTGTCATTGTGTTACTACTCAGGTTCATCCTTAACTTTATTATGATGTTGTTATTCTGTCACATCTACTTACATATCATCTACTACCTACGTAGTACTACATTGTATTCCCATCTTTAAATTATGAATTAAGTAATGGGGCAAAGCCCCAATTTGGTGAAAGATAACATTCAAATTTCTAGGTATTATGGCATGCCCTACGTTATTTACTCTATTATTTCCCAAATGTCAAGTTCTTATTTGAACAAAAATGAAGATATAGCATCCTACGTAAAGGTGATGATAATAAGGAAATAAACATTGTCTGAGAGGTCCCTGTTTAAGTCCTGTGTGAAGACAAATGAGAAATATGGCAAAACGAACTGTAAATGACAACAACAGCAAACCCAAAGAAACAAAAACAAAACAAGAGCAACAGATATACTGCTCAATATGAGTATAGACATTATATCAGATTTTTCCTCATAATGTTTATATTTCACATCATGCATCTGGATCACAGTCCCTTCTCAGTCCTTCTCAGTCCAGACTCCCCTTGTGAGCTCCCACACCAAAACCAGTAAAACTTAAAACCAATAATAATTAAAAACCCCAAGTCCATTTTGTGCTCTCTCTATATTAACTAGAACACGATCGTATTCTCAGTGGGCAGACTAGTAAAAACAACAGAATCCTCCCACAGCTCCTCCCAAAGCCATTAATTGTGGAGAGCTACTCTTCAGCCTCTCCTCACACATTTAAGAGTTCTCTTCAATGGATTCCTGTCTAGGCTGTTATATTTCCCTTTTGGGATGGGGGGCTGTAGGTGGGAGGGGTAGGTGTTGTTATCTTCAATGTCCTTTTTTTCTCAAATATGCATCTGTAGTGCTTGAGCTCACAGCCAAAGTAGCCTTCTTCGCAGTCATCAGGGATTGTGAGCCATTTCAGGCAACAGCAAAGACCAGGAACACAGTTCCTGCTTCAATGGAACAATAGATCCAGGACCCATACATGGCTCTCAGAGGCTTCGAAATCTACAAACATTAACAAGTCCTTAGGTGGCAGCACAGGTCACTCCCATTAATATGTTATTTGGTAGCAGTGTGGCCTATGGACTTTGATACTGTCCACACTACAGACTATGGGCATCCTTATATATTTTAGAAAAAACAAGCAAACAAACAAGCAAACAAACACAAGGAAGAAGCGGATAAAGCAGGAAATAGTTAAACTGAGGACTGAAATCAACAAAATAGAAACAAAGGGAATACAGAGAATCAATGAAACACAGGTTTGTTCTTTGGGAAAATCAACAAGATAGACAATGTCTTATCCTAACTAACTAAAAGACACAGAAAGAATATCCAAATTAACAAGATCAGATATGAAAAGAGGGACATAATAACAGATATCTAGGAAATCCAAGGGTTCATCAGGTTATACTTTAAAAGCCTGTATTTCAAAATATTGGAATTTTCTTGACAGATACTACTTATTAAGGCTCAATTTAAACAGAACTATAACCCATAAAGAAATAGAAACAGCCATTTAAAAATCTCCCAACTAATAAAAGCCCAGGGCCAGATGATTTTAGCACAGAATTTTACCAGACTTTCAAAATAGAGTTAATGCCAATACTCCTCAAGGTATTCCACTAGAAAAATTTAAAAATTTATTTTATGAGACTACAGTCACCCTGATACCCAAACCATATAAAATGCTCAACCAAGAAAGAGATTTATAAAACAATTTTCCTTATGAACAGAGATTTAACAATACTCAAAAAACAAAAAGACAAACAAACAAAAACAAAAACAAAAAAGAGAGGCTTGCAATCTCTTTCCAAGGATATTTAAAAAATATATACCATGATCTTGTAGGCTTTATTCCAGAGGGTAGGGATGGTTCAGTCAATGTAATCCACCATATAAACTAGCTAAAATAAAAACATTCCATATGATTATCTCACTAGATGCTAAAAGAAACTTTTGACAAAATCTAAAATATACGAAAAAATATTTCAGAGCTTATGGATACAATAGACATAGCTCATAATAATAAAGATAATTTCCTGAAATTCTATAACCAACATAAAATTAATTTTTGGAAACTCAAAATAATTCCACTGATATCAGAAACAGAACAAAGATATCTACTCTTTACATATCTATTTAATACAATACTTAATATTTTAGCTAGAGCAATAATGCATTAGAAGGAGATCAAGGGGATATAAATTTGAAAAGAAGTCAAAATATCATTATTTTCAGGTGATATAATTGTATACATAAGTGACCTCAAAAATTCTACTAGGGAACTTCAACTGCTGATAAACACAGTCACAGCTACATGGCTGAATACAAAATTAATGTAAAACAAACAAACAAACAAAACAAAAAGCAAAACAACAACAAAACAAAAATAAAACAACCAACCAAACAAACAACCAAACGAAAAAACCCCAGCATTTCTGCTACATACAAATAGCAAAGGGACTGAGAAAGAAATCAGGAAATGACTTCATTCACAACAGCTACAAATAATTTAAAATATCTCTGGAAACTCTAATAAAACAAGTGAAAAACCTGTATGATTAAAAACTTAACGTTTTTGAGAAAGACATTGCACAATATATCAGAAGATGAAATATTCTCCCATGCTCATGGATCAGAAGAATTAACATATTAAAAATGGCCATTCTATCAAAAACATAAAACAACACTATTCAATGTAATATGCATCAAAATTTCAACAAAATTCTTTACAAACCCACACTGAAGCACTCCATTACACACATAAGAAACAAACAAACAAACAAAAAAGCAAAAAACAAGAAACATGATAGGTAAAATAAGCCTGAATAATAAAAACAAAACAAAACAAAAAACAAACAAAAAAATCTTTTAGAGGTATCACTAGCCCTGATTGTAAGCTCTACTACAGAGCTTTAGCAATAATAACAGTATGGTAGTGGCATAAAAACATGTGTTGTTCAATGGAATTAAAGACCCAGACCTAAATTCACGTACCTATGAACATTAGATTTTTTTTTTTTTATTAAGAAGCTACAATCATACAATGGAAAAAAAAAAAAACCAAAACATCTTCAACAAATCAAGTTAGTCTAACTGGATGCCTGCATGAAGACATTACATAGACCCATATTTACTACATTGCCCAAAACTCACATCAAAATGATCAAAAATCTCAACATAAATCCAGACACTCTGAGACTGATAAGCAAAAAATTAGGGCATATTCTTGAATACATTGGAATGAGAGACAAGTGTCTAATAGAACACAATAGCTTTGTCACTAAGATTGATAATTAATAAATGGCACCTTAGGAAAATGAAAAGATTCTATGAAGCAAAGGACACTGTCAATAGGACAAAATGGCAGCCTACAGAATGGAGAAAAAAATACAACTCCACATCTGACAGAGGGCTAATATCCGAAATATATGAATAACTCAAGAAACTAGGTGCCAACAAACCAAACAATCCAATTTTTAAAATGGAGTACAGATCTTCCAGTCTACAACTCTCCTAGGGTCACTTTGGGTACTCCAGCCCCACCCCTGCTCACACCCAAAGATGCTTGACTCCCAGGATGTTCTTCATAATCAGACTCACAGGTGAGACACCCCTGTGCCCCAATTCCTGTCCTAACTGAGATCCCCCATGGGGCCAAGCAGACACTGGACCTATCTGCCCTGACTGAGACACATCTTCCTTCCAGCACATCAGACTCCCTCCCACACCCAGAGACAGCATAACTATCAGGAGTTCCATCACAACCAGGCTCACCGGCTCATAGATCAGGTGCTCTAGAACCCCTCCCACACAGAGAGACATCCTGACTTGAGGGAGTCCTTCATAACTAGGCTCTCAGTGGGGGCAGGCTCCAGTTAAAAGATAACAAGTCCAGCTAATACCAGAGATAACCATATGGTGAGAGGCAAGCTCAAGAACAGAAGCCTCAGAAACCAATGGTACTTGGCACCATCAGAACACAGTTCTCCCACCACAGCAAGCACTGGATACCCTAACACACATGAAGAGAAAGATTTTGACCTTAAATTTCATCTCATGAAGATGATAGGGCTTTGAAAGTGGACATAAATAACTCCCTTAAAAAATATCGAACACAGGTAAACAGGTAGAAGCCCTTAAAGAGGAAACAAATAAATCCCTTAAAGAAATACAGGAAAGCACAGTCAAATAGGTAAAGGAATTAAAGACAACCAACCCTAAAAAAAAGGAAATAGAAATAAAGAAATCACAATGGAGGCCACCCTGGAAATAGAAAACTTAGGGAAGGGATCGGGAGTTACAGATGCAAAAATCACTAACAGAATACAAGAGATAAAGAGAGAATCTCAAGGACAGGAGATACCATAAAAGATATTGGCACAACAGTCAAGAAAATACAGAGAACAAAAAGCTCCTAACCCCAAACATCCAGGAAACTCAGGATACAATGAAAAGACCAAGCATAAGAATAATAGGGATAGAAGAGAATGAAGATTTCTAATTCAAAGGGGCAGAAAACATCTTCAACAAAATCATAGAAAAACACTACCCTAACCTAAACAAAGAGATGGCCATAAATGTACAAGAAGCCCATGGAACACCGTATAGATTGGACCAGAAAAGAAATTCCTCCCATCACATAATAATCAAAACGTTAAATATCTTAACACAATAGAGTATTTATTAGTCAGTAGGTAGAAAAAAAAAAGACATCATGAAATTTGGAAGCAAATGGAAGCAGATGGAAGATAATTCATCCTGAGCATGGCAACCAAAACCATGACCCGGAAAGACAGAGATGATAAGTACTCACCCATAAGTGAACACGAGGTCAGATGTAAAGACTAATCACACTATCGTCCGCAGACCCAGAAAGGCTGAATAACAAGGAGACACCTAGGTGAGATCCATCAACTCCCTGAGAAGGGGAAATAAAAAAAAAAAAAGATTTTGTGTTTGAATTGAGATTGGGGATGACAACAGGAGGGAACACGTTATGGATGAAGAATGGAGGGATAAAGGGAGAGAGTATAAGGAGAGATGACTGGAATGGGCCGGCTTTAGAAAAAAAATATGAAAACCTAGTGCATTGGAAACTTCCTGAATGATGGCCACCCTAGCAAGGACTCCTAGGAATGGAAGATGCAGAACCTGAACCACCCATCTTCGTTAACTGGCATGGCTCCCACTGTTAGGACTGAGACACCAAGCCATTCACAAAACCTTTGCCCGACACACGTCCTGTCCTACCTGCAAGTTGTGCTGGGGTAATGGCGGAACCAGAGGCTGCATAGCTCAGGTACCTAGGATAGGAGCCCCATGACTGACAAAAATAGTCAATGAAATTAAGTGATTCCTAACAATATGCTGATATATTCACAGATTGGTGCCTAGCACAATCATCATGCATCTGGGAATTTGTTGTGGATAGCTCTGTGCTGTTTGTATTTTGTGTTAATTCTGCTCTCCTGGGAGAGGCTGTCTGGAATGAGGATTGAGTCACGTGCTCAGGTAGGATCTTGTGAACCAAACCCCTAATGAATAAAGGAGGCAACCACTGGGCAAGTAGGTGTGACTTCTTGGTTGGACAGAGGAAGAGAGGAAGCAGGAGAGAGTTAGGTCCCTTTTGGAATGGTGACAGCATAAGGGTAAGATGTAGCTGCTAGAGTTTCCTGGTATCATGGCAGATCCAAAAGGATTTGCCACCAGGAGAAACAGATTTTAATAAGGCTTACAAGATTAGGCTCTAGGTCTTGCACCCATTGTTACCATTGTTTCTAAACTAAGTTTTTAGTGTGTTTCTCTTCATGCGGTGGCTCATCTGGGTTCAAGAAAGAAAAGTACTTTAGCAAGCATGAGTTTGCCTGATGTGCACCACAAAGGCATGGGAGATTTTGAAGCACAGGTTTGGAGTGGTAGCAACCTACCAGTGGGAACCTAGTGAGCTGGGGGGAGATATTGTGGAATTCTGAGTGAGTCTCCACAAGATAAAACAGGTCGGTCATTGGCCGCCAGTGCATGGCCGGCCAGGACGTGGAGGCAGAGAGTTGCCACCAGAAGCTCTGGAATGAGCCGGTTTCACTTTTTTAATATATCCTGCAACAGGCATCTGATAGGAGCAGGTGCAGAGACCTAATTCAAACATTAGATGGAGCTTCGGAAACCCTGCAGAATATGAGGAAGAAGGATTGTAGGAGCTTAAGTGGTCAAGCACACCAGGAGTACATGGACCACAGAATCAACTAAACTGGGTTCATCGGGGCTCATAGTAACTTAAGTGCCAATCACAGTGGTTGCATAATTCCATGTTAGGGCCTCTGTATACATGTTGTGGTTGTTTAGCTTGGAGTGTTTATGAGACTCCTAACAGTGGGAAAGATGGTATCAATAACTATTTAACCTGCTCCTAGGTCCACTTTCCTCTTACTGTGTTGCCTTCTCTAGCCTTGATATGAGGGTTTATGCCTACTCCTTTTTATATTAATTAATTAATTTGTTAACTTTACATTCTGCTTGTAGCCCCTTCCCTATTTCCTCCTAGTTTCACCATTATATATCCCTTCTCCATTACCCCTTCACCTTCTTCTCAAAAATGGAAGTCCCCCCCCATACCACCCTGTCCTAGGATATCTAGTCTCAGCAGGACTAAACATATCCTCTCCCAGTTAGAGCCAACCTGGCAGTCCAGTTAGGGGTAGGGGATCCAATGGCAGGGAATAGAGTTAGAGACAGCCCCCACTCCAATTGTTGGAGGACACATATGAAGATGAAGCTGTACAACTGCTACAAATGTGTACGATGCCTAGATCCAACCCCTGAAAGTTCTTTGGTTAATGGTTCAGTCTCTGTGAGCCCCTATGGGCCAATGTTGTTTGACTCTATAGGTCTTCTTGTGACATCTTTGACCCCTCTTGCTTGCTCAATTCTACCCCTGACTCTTTCACAAGATTTCCTGAGCTCTACCTGGCTGTGGGTCTCAGCATCTGTCTTCATCTGCTGCTGCATGAAGCCTCTCAGAAGACAGTTATGCTAGGTTCCTATCTGTAAGCATATTGGATTTCATTATATATTACTTGATATATATTATGGGAAGCCTGCTCTTGTCTGAAGTAAAATTGAAGAGCAGCAAATCTTGGGGAAAGAGGCAGTAGGGAGGCATTCTGGCAGAAGTGGAGGGAGGGGAGTCTGTGGTTGGGATGTATTGTATGAGAGAAGAATACACACAATAAAAAAATTAATTAGAGATCAATGAGACCAAACACTTTCTGAATCTTATACAGTTTTGATAGAAAAACTATGGCTGCAAACAAAGTGTGGAATTCAGCAAAGACTATGAACTTAGTCTGTCTTCTTTCCCTCTTTCTTCCTTTTTTATTCTTTTCTTCCTTCCATCTACTTTCCTTCCTTCATTTCTTCCTTCCTTCCTTCCTCCTCTTCCCTTCATTCCTTCTTCTTTCCCTCTTTCCCCCTCTTTATTTTCTCTTTCTTTCTTTCTTTCTTTCTTTCTTTCTTTCTTTCTTTCTTTCT
>JADRCD010230771.1:30937-41897 GCA_019843815.1 Montemys delectorum
TCTTTCTTTCTTTCTTTCTTTCTTTCTTTCTTTCTTTCTTTCTTTCTTCCTTCCTTCTTTCATAGAAATTTTAAGGGCTATTACCTGCCTTGCATATAAACATGCCCTTCATTATACATGAAAAGCACACTGGGCATATACCTATACTTAAGTGTCTGTGAATATAGTTATGTACTATATGACACTATTTTGTTCAGGGACAGCATATGTGATACATGTTGTGTGGCTGTGGTATAGGATACACCATACAGGTTGTTAGTATGTTCTATGTTGCTTGTACAATTATAAATTCACATGATCTAGTAAATTATATTACCATTTGGGTGAAGAATATTCTAATTCTAATATGACACTTTTTACATTAAATGAGATGTTTCTTTTGCTTAGTCTACTTTGAATCAACAAAAGAAAAATGTTCTTGCATATTTGATAACTTTACAAACATGAATCCTATCATCTATGATCTCCACATTTTTATTCTAGATGTATAATTTTACATCATTTCTTCTACATGGTTTTGAAACTATGTTTAAAAAGTTGTATTGCATGTAAAAACATATTGTTATATTATTTTCATCCTCCTTGGAGAGTTAAACTTATAAATATTTCATTATCAGTAAATTTTATTATAGTAGAAATTATTTTTATGTTTGTTTATTAAATACTATTTTTAGGGTAAAAGAAATAAATCTGCATTTTCAAATACAATTCTTACTAAGACTCTATTAACAAACTGTATCGTCTATCACAGTCTTTCTAGCAGTTATCTCTGAATGCTTTCTTTGGTATATCATCATTGTTTTTATTAAAATTATCAACAAGATTATTTCATTTTTATAATTTGCTCTTATTTCTATAAAAACAGTAACATACTTCCTTATTGTCATTTTAATTATTTTTATGAATAATTTACTGTATTCTTTAATATTTATCTATTAATTTTTATAAATTCTAATCTTCAATCTGGTGACCAAAGTTTCAATATTTCTAGACTCAAATCCAGTTACAAAATGAAAGACAAGGTAAGGGAATTTGTGTTTTTCTAACTACCATTCCATTCAAAAATAATTAAAATGTCTCTGATTAATGTAAAGACATTTTAATGATTTATTTTACCACTTGAATTTTATGTAGCCCTGAGGCAAGTTTAATTATTGCTTGAGTAATGCTTACTAAAAGTATTGCAAAGGAAATAAAGTCATAATTACTCTTAAAACAATTACAATTAATTTCTACCACCGGATATCTAATTGATGTCTAGAATTATTCACTATGGGGAAAAATATGGACACTTAGAAGGTAGTTTAAGAGGCATGGCATATTGTTTGTCCTAAGGGACTGCAAGCCCTTCAGCTCCTTGGGTCCTTTCTCTAGCTCCTTCACTGGGACCCTGTGCTCAGTCCAATGGATGGCTATGAGCCTCTACTTCTGTATTAGTGGGGCACTGTCAGAGCCTCTCATGAGACAGCTATATCAGGCTCCTGTCAGCCAGCACTTGCTGGCATCCACAATAGTATCTGGGTACCCTCAGAGCTCCCAGGGACTAAACCACCAACCAAAGAGTACACATGGTGGGACTCATGGCTCTAGCAGCACATGTATAACAGAGGATGGCCTAGTTGGTCATCAATAAGAGGAGTGGCCTTTGTTCTTGTGAAGGTTCTATGCCCCAGTGTGGAGGAATGCCAGAGCTAGGAAGCAGGAGAGAGTGGTTTGATGAGCAAGGGGAGGGGGGAGGGAACAGGTTTATTTTTTTCCAGAGGGGAAAGCTGGAGAGGAGATATCATTTGAAATGTAAATAAAGAAAATAGCTAATAAAAAATAAAATAAATTGAACTTCTAAATAAAGAAAAAAAAAACGAAAGAAAGAAAAAAAGAGGCATGGCATGTTGAAGACCTTGTTTTAAACCACCCAAATGAATTTATTTATAACATGATAAATGATCTTGACTTACCATTCTAGTCAAAAATATATTGTCAATTTTTTCTTTGATAGAGTCTACGCATCTATGTGTTTTATTTAAGAAATAAAAACGGCTCCATGGTTAAGAATTTTTGCTGTTCTTACAAAGGGTGAATGTTTGGTTCTCTTGTCCCCATCAGGGAGTTGACTGCTGCCTGTAGCTCATCCTCCAAGCAATCCAATCACTTTCTTATTAAATAAAAATGAATAAATAATTGTCATCTATAGAGGAATTTCAATCCAGCAACATGGGTTCTTTGGCAAGGGATCATATCCTAACACATTCTGGATCTGTGTGATTTGGAGGGAAACCTGACATGCCATATACCTTTAATCCCTCACTGGAATGCAGACATGTCTTTAGTATGCACCTTTAACCCCAAAGAATAAAAGTAATTCTGGTTTGCAGAAGGAAGCAACCTTGTTTGAAAGTGATGTCTAATTGAATAGCAGACAAAATGACAAATCAAGAAAAACTTTAGAAATAGGTCAGCAATAGAATACACCCAACTCTTACAAGAACAGTACAGGAAATAAGGGAGAAGTGGAGACACACACACACTCACGCACACACACACACACACACACACACACACACACACACACACACACGGGGAGAGAGAGAAAGAGAGAGAGAGAAAGAGAGAAAGAGAGAGAGAGAGAGAGAGAGAGAGAGAGAGAGAGAGAGAGGTAGTTTATTAGACAGTAATAAAAGACAGATTGTAGGTGAAGACAGAGTGAGCCAGAGAATGGCAAGGAACCAGAATATTAGAACAGATTTCCAGAGTTTGTTTGAGACCAAGCAGAGCAATTCAGTCAGAAGCCAAGAGAAGCCAGTTTGAATTAGTTTAGAAAGGAGTTTTGAACCACAAGAGCTGAGTTGACCCAGCCAGCCAGAGTTCAGAAAGAACTATAAAACATGAGCTTATTTGGTAATAAGCCTCTTCGATGACAATTATATCTAGCAAATAAAAGATACTTTTACAGTCATTATTCTAATTTTTATCTGACCAAACATTTACCATAGCATTTGGTTTAGACTGCACTTAGAATATTTATGAAGAAAGACTAATAATAATACTCATCAGGCCTTGATTATCTATTAATAGATATTAATTTTAGATTACTTCAACAAATACATTGTGGGTCTAGAAGGACTGAAAGTATTTTTAAATGTCAATTATGTTATATTGCTTAAGTCAAAAACTTTAGGGAACAACCATATTTAAAATATGGCTGAAATATTGAAGTATTGAAATATTTTGAAATATTTTGTTGGGTTACATGAGTAAAGGAAGACTATGTAATTGGTACTAAAGTACTTTGATAGGATTCAGTTCTGATGATCTGGAGCATGGTGCAGTGACTCTAGATATGGATAAACTATTGCATAATTTTTGAAGACTGAGACTAGAAATCATACAAGAACCTCAAAATAAAGATATGAACAGAAGGTCTGGATGCTCATTAGAGATTCCATAATCAAGGCACATTTTCTGTGTATATTGAAATACCACTTTGTTCTCTACTAAACGGTACAGCTATCACATTAATCAAAAAGGTAAAATTGAAATATTTAAGAAAATTTAACTGAAGATGCAAACTAATCAGATTGAGTTTAGTAATACAACTTTCCCTAGATACCTAAGATTTTGGCATTTTGGTTTAAAAACTACAAAGTATGTGAGAACATTCATAACAAACCTAAAACGTATTATGGAAATAGTGTGAAAATTAAGAATCAGTTCACAATGCAGTAATGTCTTTATAGGTCCAGATGATTCTAAACTGAGTTATACCAGCTTCATCCACTAGCCTTGTTAACAGAATGTTCAAATCTATCATGCAAGAATGATTAATTTCAATAACTACATCAGAGAAATCATAGAAAGGCTCATTATCTGAATACAGTGATTTAAAAGAATTTGTTATTTTATAATGGCTAAGGAAAACTGGTTAGCAACTGGTAGGATTTCAATTATTAACTTAGTATGAGTGACAAAACCCTTTCAGAAAGAAATTAGAGCAATATCATAAATAGAGCTTACTTTGCATCTTGTCATTTAGAATGATTCTTTGCTTCCTGTAGAATTTTGATAAGAAACATTTTCCCTAATGAATAGCAATATATATGCTTGCAGAACTCTAGGAAAATATAAGAATATATTTACTTACAAATATACAAACTAATATTTAATATTAATTACACAAAATTGAAGGAGTAAATAGTATAACAGTAGATGGGTAAAATTTTCCTGATGAAATTTTTGAAAAATTGGTCCTTAAAGGAAAAAAAGCCCTTGAAATGATTCTATGATAATCTCATGCTTAAATTTGCATTTCAAAACTGTGCCATTAATAAAATGCTATAGACTTACAAAATTACTCACACTCTGTACTCTTGGCTGGCACACTAAGTAGTTACAGATAATAATGTTATTATTCAAGGACAGAGAGACAGTGAACTTTCATAATCATGCTACCTTGTGGCAAGCCAGAATAAGTAAGGTCATTTTCCTGTGTAGTTCATAGGCATTAAATTTGAAATTACTGAGGCATCTGATCAGCTCTTCTTTGAGAAACTTCAGCAGTGGGTCAAGGAAATTAAGAAAAAAGTGTTTAGAGTGAAGAGTCAAGGAACAAGTTAAAATTATCCTTCTTATTAGAACATATTTTATAGGAGAGATATGTCAATCCTACAATAAGTGAAACTTGATCTTACACAGGTCTCTTTGTTGTCTAGCTGGAAAGTGCACACCCACACGAGTATAACCACACCTTCTGCTTGAGAATATGTTGAAGTGTTTTTAATTAAAAGTTATTTCTTAAGTTGGATTCTCTAAAATGAAATATAGAATTTCTAAAATAATTTTAAAATAGCATTATGCTAAAAAGACATATTTGGATTTAGCAATCATTTATTAATTGAAATGCTTTGATTTTCAGGAAGTTGGTGATTATTGAACTAATGTGACTTTCTTTGATCTTGAAAATTCAAGTTAACAGTTTTTTAATGCTCATCATTTGATGCATAAGAATATGTATGTGATTAATCCTGGTGTTAATACTTCAGAAAATTAGCAAGATTTAAAATATACAGCTCACAATAATTGTTCTCATATGGGCTGTAATCACAATATATCTGGCTACAGAATCGTAAGTCACAGAAAGTTAAACCAGCCAAACTAATGTAGACAGGGAGAAATTCATTTTAATTTTGACTACCTAAGTTAGTCATCTTTAACATTTTCTACAATAATCACATTCCTTTCCACTCTTAAATAAGAGTATCTTTTGGTTTCATGTTAATGAACACATTTTTTTTTTTTTTTTTTTTTTTTTTTTTTAGTCATGGGCCTAAGACACACAAACTTCTTTTCAAGACTGTATAATCTTCAATTACATTCTTGAACTGGTACTGTAAGTTAGTACTATTAATGATGAAAGCATGAAGAAACTGAGCAAAACACAAATTCATGCCTTCTCAACCTGAAGAGAATAGATTCAAGAGCTCAACCAAAGAGAAAAGAGTGTGTACAATCAATTATTCAACCAATAAGTATTTACTTTTACCAAGTTATAATCGGATGATATTTTGGAGTCTGGGATTACCCAAATGCAAAAAGATGCTTAATTAATGTATTAATGAGGTCATAACAATAGTCAATACTATGTTATGTAATATATTCTAGGATAGGGAGATTACGTGTTCCACAACTGAAACATTATGCACTGAGAATGTTCCCAACAAGATTGAGTATGTTGAAGATATAGTCTGAGAAATGACACAGGATTTGAGACATGGGTGGTGAAAAAAATTCAGACTAACCTTTGAGCACAATCAAAGGGCATGTTTAAAGGAACCAGGATGTTGCAAAGGTATAAAAACCATATTGTCTGTATTCTCATAAATACATTTTGTAACATGAAATAAATATTTGATATGATTTATTTTTAAATAAATATGATTTTAATTTACAGTGCATTATAGCAAAAAGCAATACTGTCACAGTTCTTTTTGAAATATCCTTCCTATAGGTACACATATGCATCAGTTATTAGAAATAGGGACTATTAAGATTATGTAGATACATCTCATGATTTCAAACACTGGAGAGATTTGCTTTTTAAGTAATATTATGGAATTCTCATAGTATAGCTCACAGACTGGATAGTGGAATGACATACAAGCATACCCTCCTTCCACCACTGAAAGTCAATTTAATAAGATACTTGAGCATCAGGGTACTCCGTATGATTGGCATATACTTGAGAAGTAATTGAGTTAAATACAGCTTCTTGACCATTTCTCTCGGTTCCTCAACAGTATGTGCCTTAAACTCTTATCCTTGTGGCCAGATAGCACACCCCTAGTTATTCATCAGAATGAAATATTTCAAAATGTACCCAATCTATGACCAGGATAATATCGAATAGGTGAGAGATTGAAAAGAAATCAAAATGGCTTTCGATTAGGGAGCTGGGAGAAGATAAAAAAAATTACAGCAGACAAGTAAGCACAAGTCAGCCTATATTTAGAAATCCTGTTAAAAAGTTGTCACAAGAGCAACTAGAATTCATTACAGAGATTTAAATAAAGGAGTGACACAGATGGAGATTTGAAAAAGACAAACACCTCATACATTCTCTTATACATGCATCTTTGTCTCAAATCCTCTGTGCAATTAAGCTGGAGTATAAAGGGAGCTAGTAAGAGGCCATTGGTTGGTGCAATGAGTAGTGGTCAAGGAAATATGATAACCACTAAAGATATTACAGATCAGCAACTGTGAAGGCTCAGCTGTAAATGCACTATCTATCCCATTACCTATTCCCAATAAGCCTCAGAGAATATAATGGAAGAGGGGCAAAAAGTATATAAGAACTGGGGGATAAGAAGAAGTGTGATGAAATGCTCTATACATGGCATAGCTACTACACACACAACAGCCACTTAAGTAAACAGATAATTTAAAAAAAAATCTGGCATGGAGGTGGCCATTCCTGATGTCCTAGTCTAATTTGAGAAACTATTGAAAGCTGATGGTTGCTGGGAGAAGAGTTCCTTTTTTGTGGTTATGTAGCCACTGGTAAGTTCCTAATGCAGCAGGCGAGAATGTGAAAGACACCACTAAATCTCATTAGTCATGCTTATATATACATAAAAAGACATAATCTACTGAAGCACTGGAAACCTATCTAATCATGAAAGGCTAGCTGCACTCCAGCTCTAAGCATCCTACTGTTTCAACCTTTGTAATACTAGGACTGTGTGATTCATCACCAAACCCTGCATTTTACTTAGGTGTCTGGTTTCACCCTCTCCTCTCCACACTCATTTGAGACTCACTTCACTGAACCATCTCCCTGCCCTTATACTTTTGATATTTTAATCAGCAAGGCAAAAGGTTCTGTCTCACAGAATTACTCTCCATTACCTTAGCAAGACTATGAAACAATTTTTAACCTCTAACTGGAAAATAGCATGGGTAAAACTTTCCTATTATTAATAATCAATGGATGGAAATAGATAAATATGAGAGAATAGAGGATGGAAGAAGGGGAAGATAGAGGCAGAGAATCATGAGATAGGAAGAGGGCAGATAGGAGAGGGACATTGGAATGTGTCTGCAGTTTGCTGGGTTTGTTGCTCTTTGTATTCTGTTTGGATTCTTAGAATCCAAACGTGTCTTCTGTGTATTTATTCATTATATTCACACATTCATTTATATATCATCATATAGCTTCGCCTTGAAATACAGATTCAGGGATCGTAGAAATTTTAAAGGTAAAATAAGTTTGTCAATTGAGCTACCTACTGACAAGAGCACTTAAAAACACACTCAAAAGTTTTCTCTTTAGTTTTATGAAATCATATCTGGGCATTTCTAAAATTCTGATAGAAAGCTCTCTGAGATTACCTTGGGTTTGAGTGGCAGAACACATTGCCTGTAGATCTTTTAAGTATAAAATCATGGGCCTTACATTCCGACAAATAAAAGATAATTGCTAAGGATAGAGTGTCTTTGCTTATCAAAGCAGTCTTATATTTGATCAGTGTTTTCAGATGAGCCATTCTTTTTTCTTAACTATCACAAGAAATATGCAACGTACTTCAATATCCTATAATTTTGTTATCGCCTTTCATCCCAGAGCATTAGTCATGTACCATTTTAACTCCGTAGCTTCACTTTGGCCAAATTCCTGATTTCATAACAAGTCATTAAAATCTAGAATAATTTGTTAGTTCTTTCCTAACCAAACATCTATGTTTTCCATTTAGTCTGTTACAAGCAGTATCTTATGAATTCATATAAAGGTTTAATAAATTTCTAATTATACTTAAAAATAGTTTGCTTTAGCTAGCACTGGTAGCGCACGCCTTCAATCCCAACACTTGGGTGCAGAAGCAGGCAGATTTCTGAGTTCGAGGCCAGCCTGTCTACAGAGTGAGTTCCAAGACACCCAGGGGTATACAGAGAAGCCCTGTCTCAAAAAACTGAAACAAAAATAATAAAATAGTTTGTGTTATATCAACAACTGTATCTCTTAACTCTTTCCCACTTGAACACAACTTCAGACAGTTTAGCAGTGGAATGTGGACAGCAGATTTCTTTATTTGTTGTTAATTTTAATTATTTCTTCATTTCTTAGATTTTACCTACTATTATCTGGCTCATCATTATCTTTACTTAATGTTTACATGTAAATTTAGAGTTTACTCTTTTAATAGCTGAACATACTTTATCATAATTATTGAATTATAAATATGTTTGAATTTTGCTTCCGTTTATTTTTTTGTTTTTTGTTTGTTTGTTTTTGTTTTTTGTTTTTGTTTGTTTTTGGTGTTTTTCTCTGTTCTTTGACAAAAAGTTTGACAAAGGCATGAACATTTATTTTCTGTTTTGAACTATTTGCAGCTTTTTATAACTTTTAAGGTACCTGTCATTTACACACCTCTGAAATTGCCATTGCTGTGAATTGAAAGGATTCTCATGAAATAATAGTATTCCTTTAAAATATTTAATGTGTAAAGTGTGAGGCAAATGAAATGTTAGACACATACATATTATCTACCTATGTGTCATAATCCAGATGTCAAGCATGTGACAATTAACAGCACCTTCTCCCTCACCTATGAAGGGTATGTTTCCAAACATCTAGAGTGTGTCACAAGCTCTGGGTAGTCCAGGTCATTTATGTGTGCATGCGTATATAGGCTATATGTGGTTTTCCCCTCTTATAAATGTACACCTACGGTAAACTTTGATTTATTTCAATTCAGGATATGCTTTAGTGACTGCATTTTAGATCTGAGTTGGCAACACCACTACTTTAACTCGTTAGTGTCAGTGTTAACTAAACTAAGAGTTATCTAATACAAGTACTGTGTCATTGTGAGAGATTAGCTAATACCCAAAACAAGTACTAGTGACTAACTGGGAACTAATGTACACAGTGTAAGTTTTACTGGGTAGATAGATGTTTCTCTTTAAAGGTAGATACAGCAAGAATTTACTATGTTATCCCCAGGAAACCTATCATTTGATAGTTATGGATTGCAATGGGCCTGGCTAGTTTTTTGTTGTTGTTGTTGTTGTTGTTGTTGTTGTTGTTGTTGTTTTTGTCATGTGACAACAAGCTAGAATCATCAGAGAGGAGGAAGCTTCTATTGAGAAAATAAATCCATAACATCAGTCTGTATGGCATTTTTTCAGTTAGTGATTAATGGGTGAGGACCCATCCCTTTGAGTGTGGAACGACCATTGGGCTGCTGGTCCTGGGCACTGTAAGAAAGGAGGCTGAACAAACCATAAGGAGCAAGCCAGTAAGCAAGCCACGCCTTCCATGGCCTCTGCATCAGCTCCTGCCTCCAGATTCTATCCCTGTTTGACTTCCTTGGATTATGGACTACTATGTGGAAGTGTAAACCAAATAAGCCCATTTCAATTTAGCTTGATTTTGATCATAATGTTTCATTCCAGTGAAAGAAACCCTAAGATAGCAAATAATGGTGTCACAGGCCTTTCAACACATCTGTACACTCATAAAACCTGATCAAATACAGACATGAGCTAATCAGTGGTAGATGTAAATGCATTAGACCCTGCCCCACTTCAACTCTGTGCTGTAGCATACTCTATAAAGTTAGAATGCTACGTTTTATTTAAGTAAAGAGCTATGTTTTATTTAAATGGCTACATGTTTACTAAATTCTAGCATGTATACGCAGCTGATGAAATTTTGTATATCCATCAATGTGAGAAAAGTTTAGAGGGACATATGTTTTGAGCTGTTGATAAGGTAGGGCTTGTAATATGATCTTTTAACCATTAGAGCCAAGCATGATGTTTCAAGAACTAATAACTGATTATAGTGGTTATTTTTATTCTTTATGTGAATAATAAAAGTGCATTAAAATTCACAAATAGACATGATGCCAAATGAGGTAAAAAGTAATATATCTCAGAACAAATCTCAAGTGGCCAACTCTAAGGTCTAATTACATATTTTATAGCATGTGAAAAATTGTGACCTATTTTCTTTTTATGTCATAACATAGGAAGAAAATAAATATTTAAAAATTAGTGGTAGAGGCCACACTGATGGCTCAGTAGTTTAAGAGTGTTTGTTGGTCTTAGAGAAGGCCCAAGTTTGGTTCACAGAATCCACATGGATAGCTCGCAACCACCTTTCTGACTCCAGATCTAGGGAACAAAGTATTTTCTTCTGCCCACCTCTCTCTCTCAGCAAACACACACACACACACACACACACACACACACACACACACACACGCGCGCACACACACACACACACACACAGACACACACACACACTCACACGCACACTCACACGCACACACACACGCACACACACATACACACACACAGACACACACACACACTCACACGCACACACACACACACACTCACACACACACTCACACGCACACACACACGCACACACACACACACACACACACACACACACACA
>JADRCD010230771.1:41997-56707 GCA_019843815.1 Montemys delectorum
ACACACACACACACAGAGAGAGAGAGAGAGAGAGAGAGAGAGAGAGAGAGAGAGAGAGAGAGAGAGAATCTGAATATACACTGGGTTGTAGAGTTCTTTTGGAAATCGCAGTAGAGACACTGAGTGTTCTGTATATAAATCTTGTTTCAGGAAGAGAATCTGGGCTACAGATATTAATTTAATGGTTGGTTAATTTGCTCTATTAATATAGTCCTTAGAATCTGGCTATGTGATGACAATCAAAATTATTAGCCTTGGAATATAAAACTGTGGTTATGCACAAGTAGTTTTCAGAAACAGGTGTTTCTTGTCTCCAGAAAATGGAAATCAGTCTGGTGGTTCCTCAGAAAATTGAGACACAGTTATACCATTCTTAGGCATATATCCAAAAGATGCTCCAACATATAACAAGGACACATGCTCCACTATGTTCATTGCAACCTTATTTATACTATCCAGAAACTGGAAAAACTCACATGTCCTTCAACAGAGAAATGGTTACAGAAAATGTGGTACATTTACACAATTAAGTACTACTAAGCTATTAAAAACAATTAATTCATTCTTAGGCAAATGGATGGATCTGGAGAATATCATCCTGAGTGAGGTAACCCAGTCATAAAAGAACACACATGGTATGCACTAACTATAAGTGGATATTAGTCCAAAAGCTCCAATACTCAAGATACAATTCACAGACCACATGAAGCTCAAGAAGAAGGAAGACCAAAGTGTGGGTGCTTTGGCTCTTCTTAGAAGGGGGAAGAAAATACCCATGGAAACAAATATGGAGACAGACTGTGGAGCAGACACTAAAGAAAAGTCAGTCCAGAGACTGCCTCACCTGGGGATCCATTCCATACACAGTCACCAAATGCAGACACTATTGTGGTCGCAAAGAAGTGCTTGCTGACAGGAGCCTGATATAGCTGTCTCCTGAGAGGCTCTGCCAGAGCCTGACATATACAGAGGTGGATGCTCTCAGCCAACCACTGAACTGATCACGGGGTCCCCAGTGGAGGAGTTAGAGAAAGGACTGAAGGAGCTGAAGGGATTTGCAACCCCATAGGAAGAACAACAATATCAACCAAGCAGAGCTCCTATGGTCTAAACTATCAATCAAGGAGTACATATGGAAGGACCCATGGCTTCAGCTGTATATGTAGCAGAGGTTGGCCTTGTCCAGCATCAATGGGAGAAGAGACCCTTGGTCTTTTGAAGGCTTGATGCCTCAGTGTAGGGGAATGTGAGAGTAGGGAGGAAGAAATGGGTAGGTAGGGGGTGGCACACCCTTATGTAAGCAGGAGGAGGGAAGATGGGATAGGGGCTCTGGGAGGGGAATTGGGAAAAGGAATAATATTTGAAATGTAAATAAAATATCCAATAAAAATATCAATATAATTTTAATTTGGAAAAAGAGGATGTTTCCTTGCATGTTTGATGGTAAAATGAGTCATCTCCAAGGAATTTAGCAGAGACAAAGTTGGAAAAATAAAAAAGCAGAACACTAAACCTAAATATAAAAGGTGAACTTTCCCATTGCACCTCTTTTAAATGCACTTGAGAATAAAACCAGGAGACCTATATGTATGTGTGCCTGTAATTCTAGTCCTTGAAAGATAGTGGCTACTTCAGCTACATAGGTAGTATCTGGCCAGCCTCAATAACAGGAGAAATTACATATGAACAAACAAACAAACAAACAAAAAAACAAAATCTAAAGTAAAAATAAAGATGTAAAATAACCCTTTTCAATGGTGTCAGAATGTTACAATGAAAAGAGTCAAATATTTACATTAGAATTGTTGTGAAGTAATTAAACCATTCAACAGGCTAAATTTATTTATACTGATAAATCTTTAAACACATTACAAGTTAATTTTACCCAGATTAATAATTTCAAAAGTAAATGTGAAAAATTTCTTGACAAAAGTTAAATAGATACATACGCATTTACAGAGTTTCTTAATACAAATAAAATGTATTCTATTCATTTTTGATTTATTTACATATATCTCATCAATAAAAATGGTCCACTTCAAAAAAAACCTGCATATATTCACAATGTATAAAGCAGTCTAAAACACTCCCAAAACATATAGAAGGTAGATAATGCACTTAGTTCTTTCTCAAATCTTTACTGTAAGTTCCTGTGTCTGGTGGACTCATGCACACCGTAGGAGGACTGAGAGGACAGAGCTGGATCTGACAAGAAAGCAGCAAATGGCTTTCATAAATCTGAAAGATATTATACAAGCTTCTAATGGAGGGAAGACACTAATAGTTCTACCCAGCTGTGATATTTATGATCCATAATATTGACCAGTATGACAAAATATTGCTAAATTGCAACAGTGGCACTCATATCTTGGTGGTAACCAACAACTGTTTAGTTGGATTTAACACCAACTCAACAGGAGGAAAATTCATGCCTCAGACTACAAATTTACCTATATTCCCAGGACTGATGGGTCCATGGATCTTAGAAGGGGACTTTCCACTTCTACTTTTTTAAATTGACATAATTCTTTTTTTTAATTAACTATTTTCTTTATTTACATTTCAAATTTTATCCCCTTTCCACATTTCTCCTCCACACCCCCTATTCCATCCCCCCTCCCCTTGCTCACTAACCCAACATCTCTGGCTCCTGGAATTCCCCTACACTGGGGCATCTAGCCTTCACAAGACCAAGGGCCTCTCTTCTCATTGATGTCCCACAAGGCCATCCTCTGCTACATATGTGGCTATGCTAATTCACAAAGACTGAGTCAGCAAGCAGGGTCTACATAGGTTTGAACCAGGTCATTTGCATAGATATCATAGTTTTAAGTTTAGGATTGTTATAGAATTCCTTAATGTGTGAATAATGTGTGAATGTCTCTGTTGTGGGGTATTTGATCACATTATCAATCCTGAGATTGTTTTATTTCCTGGAAAAACAAAAACAAAAGGAATATTTCTAGTTGTAGTGTGGCTCAACCCTTAGCATACACTTTTAATTCCAAACAATGAAAGTAAACAACAATATGAACTAACCAGTACCCCCAGAGCTCCCGAGAACTAAACCACCAACCAAAGAGTACACATGGTGGGACTCATGGCTCCAGCTGCATATGTAACAGAGGGTGGCCTAGTCAGTCATTAATGGGAGGAGAGGCCCCTGGTCCTGTGAAAACTCTATGCCCCAGTATAGGGGAATGCCAGGGCCAGGAAGCAGAAAAGGTTGGTTCTTAGGGAGGGGGAGGGAATAGGGGTTTTTCAGGGAGGAAACCAGGAAAGAAGAGAACATTTGAAATGTAAATAAAAAATATCTAATAAAAAAATGATTAAAAAAAAAAAAAGAAAGTGAAGTTAGTTTGCAGAAGGAAGCTTCCATATTTAAAAGTGATCTCTGAGTGGTAGACCAAGTGACAAATCAGAAAGATTTTTTTTTTATTAGATATTTTCTTATTTACATGTAAATTTCTCCTTTCCCAGTTTCCCCTCCAAAAAACAAACAAACAAACAAACAAACACAACAACAACAAACCCCTGTTGCCTCCTCCCTCCCCATGCCTGCCATCCCACCCTCTCCCACTTATTGGCCCTGGTATTAGAATAGGATATGCCCAACCCTCTAGAGGAGAGAGAGGAAAGGGAAGCTTCTTCAAGGACAGTGCAGAGAGGAGAAGGTAGTTTTCCCAGGAGAGTCTTACAGAGACTGATTGGAGAGAGAGCAAGGTAGACTCAGGTAAAGAGGAAGCTAGCCAGAGAATGAGAAGCAGCCAGAAGATTAGAACACATTTCTAGAATTAATTTGAGCTCAAGCAGAACAGTTCATGAGAAACTGAGAAAAGCCAGATTGAAACAGTCAGCATGATTGACCCAGCTCAGAGGAATTTGAGCTGAAGAGCTGAGTTGAATCAGCCAGACAGAGATCAGAAAGAGCTAGGAAGGGTGTGCTAATTCAGCAGTAAGTCTCAGAGGCTGAAACATTCTAGGCCTGGATAAGATGGTATGGAGGCTAGAAGTTTCAAGGACTGAACCTAGGTTAGCAGACAGAGGCAGTAAGGTTCAGACATGAAAATTACTTTGGGAGAATAAAACTTACATATACAGACTCATTCTCATGCCTTCCCTTTGGGCACTTTTTTTTCTCTGTTCATTTACCTTGTCTGACTTCAATGTAATCATTTTCCTTTCACCTTATTATATTTTATTTTGCTATGTTTTATTGTTATAATATATATCATTCATATATGTATGTGCCTGTTTGAATCATATATATTCAAGTAACACTAAATGGACTGAACAATTTGTATTTATATACATATGTGTATATAAGCATATATAGAAATTTTTAAAAAGAGGGCATCATTTGAGAGGAAACAAAATGTGAGAGGCATGGGAAACACTGGAGGGAAATGGGAAAGAGGGCTAAATAACTATATTTTTTAAAATTATTTAAAATATCTCCTGTTTATAATCTAACACACAAATTGAAAAATATGGGAAAGAATTTTTTTTTTTAAAAAAAAAAAGCACATTTACTTTACAGAGAACAAGCAGATTCCTGCAAAAATTATGGATGAAGTATCAAAAATAAACTTGTAAGCAATGAAATAATGAGTTTTTAAGCTACTGGAGAAAATACTCAAGATATGACGGAGAACTTAATATACTTCTTACAAACCAAAAGTAGAAAAGAACTTAACTAATGCTATACCTGCTTTGTAAAGCAGTGGTTAAATAAGATCGTTGAGTGAGGAGTCAAAAGGCACCATTGTAAACTTCCTAGATAAAATTAGGTAAATTCAGAAGAAATCACAAGAGAAACCAAAATATATTGAAAGATCTTAAAATGTAAACAATAAAAGTGAAATTTGAATGTTATTAAAATATTCTGAAATATAAATGCAAGCATTGAAAGATTCCACTGGACATTCTTCAGCTAGGACTCTTCTACAAATCATATGAACAGTAAAATGATAATACAAGCATATGATTTGACTTATGGATGGATTAATATTTTGATAGAAATAGTATAAAACTACTAAAATTCAAAAGGGTCAGGATAATCTAATATGCTAATATCTGTATATGAACTGATGATTATATATTAATATTTAATGAATTTATGCAAAAGAGTAAATTCATTTTCTTGCATATTCCACCAAATTTGAAAAGTATTTTCATTAAGTCTTTGATAATTTCATGCCATTTATTTTACCATAGTCATCCTTTACTCCTCATACTACAAAATACAATTCTCAGATACATCTCTAAACTAAAATTTTAAAAAAGAATTTATTTCTACTCTTTCTGCTGGCCTTCAGTGCTTCAGTCCTTTTCTCTCACCCAATACCAGCTCAGGTTCCCTCTTCCCCTCACTCTCCCCCCTCCCACTTTTCCTCCCAAGTCCCTCCCTCATTCCCTCCCTCCCTCCCGACTTGTGATTGCTTTCTTCTCAGCTCCTCCCAAGTAGGACTGATGCTTCCTCACTTGGGCACATCAGTTTGTTGACCTTTTTGATTTCTGTGGATTGTATCTTGGGTATTCTATACATTTTATACATTTTTGGGTAATATCCACTTATTAGAAAGTACATACCATGCATATCCCTTTGGGTCTGAGTTACCTCACTCAGAATGATATTTTTTTAGTTCCATCTATTTGCCTCCAAAACTTAGAATGTCCTAGTTCTTTTGTTTTGTTTTGTTTTGTTTTTTGAGACAGGGTTTCTCTGTATAGCCTTGGCTGTCCTGAAATTTACTCTGTAGACCAGGCTGGCCTTCAACTTAGAAATCCACCTGCCTCTGCCTCCCAAGTGCTGGGATTAAAGGCATGAGCCACCACTGCTCGGCCTTGTCCTCATTTTTAATAGCTGAGTAGTATTCCATTGTGTAAATGAACCTCATTTTCTATATCCATTCTTCTGTTGTGGGACATCTGGGTTCTTTCCAGCTTCTGGCTATCACAAGGCTGCTATGAACATTGTGAAATAAGTGCCCCTGTGGACTGGTGGGGCATCTTTTGAGTATATTCCCAAGAGTCTTATTGCAACTTTGGGAGATAGGAGGTGGGGTGGGGACCCTCCAGAATGCACCAGAGACCTGGGAGGTGAGAGACTCTCAGGACTCAAAGCAAGGGACCTTAGATGAAATGCTCGACAGTAGGGAGAAGGAACTTATAGAGCCCACCCTCCAGCAGGAATACAGAGCATCATGAGGGAGAGAAGCATCTCACAGTCTCAACCCTGACCCATAATTGTTCCTGTGTGAAAGAATTACAGGGATGGAAATGGAGAGGAGCCTGAGGAAAAGAAAGTCCAGTGACAAGCCCAAAGTGGGCTCCAGTTCAAGGGGAGGGAGGTCCCAAGGCCTGACACTATTACTGAGACTATGGAGCACTCATAAAATGGGACCTCGCATGACCACACTCCCGAAGACCCAACAAGCATCTGAAAGAGTCAGAAGCAGATAGTTACACCCAACCAATGGACAAAAGTAGCTGACTCCTATTGTTGAATTAGGGAAAGACTGAAAGAAGCTGAGGAGGAGGGCAACCCTGTAGGAGGACCAGCAGTCTCAATTAATCTAGCCCCCTGAGATGTCTCAAACATTGGACTACCAAACAGGCATCATACACCAGCTGGTATGAAGCTCTCAACACACATACAGCAGTGGACTGGTGGGTCTGTGTTCATTCAGAGAAGATGCACCTAACCCTCAAGAGACTGGAAGCCTTAGGGAGTTAGGTCATGTGGGACAGGGGGGTTTGGTGGAGATATGAGATGTGGAACAATAGGATGGTGGACCGGGGTAGGGGGAATAAAATATGGAGTGTAAAATAAATAAATAAATAAATAAATAAATAAATAAATAAAATAATTTATACCATATTTTTCCTCAATAACTTCTGTATGGAAGAATAAAAATTTGTTTGAAACTCTCTACTAAATACTGTTAGAATATCATATCAGAAACATTTAATGACTTGCATATCTTTTGGCCAAAACAAATCTGACAAAAAAAACCAAGGACCTGTATCATATGTCATGTCCTGGGTTGAAACCTGGCATTCTAAACTCAAACTCTTGCCCAAAAATTCATAAAATTACTATCTACCAGAATGTTCTCTGGTAGAGAACCCCTCTTCCCAGTAATTTCAAATGGGCCTGTCAATCACATGAATAGGAAAACATTCCCAACAAATGATGTCTCTTAAGAGATTTTGGAAAACAGCAACAATACAGTTGACAGAGTAGACTCTCTGGTTATTACTGACCCTCTCCTCATGAAATTTTTTCCTCCATAAAAGTCTCTAGTCTCGAACCACTGCTCATGTTTTTGGTTCATGGGTATGGTTTTTGGTTGTTTGTTTGCTTGCTTGCTTTCCTATAGTGATTTCTTCTCTCTTGTCTTCATCTACTCTCTCCCCCTGTAAGAGAGTTGAGTTTTAAAAATAAACTAACCACTGTTTGTCCTCTTTCTGAGTCTGTGTAGAATTTTAGAAAGTGAATTAGATTCATTATGTTATTGTGCACACTAGCTAAGCTCCGATGATTACTGTGAACTCTCATTCTCTCATGATATTCATATTACTCTGTAATAAACTTGCCTATTTTCTATATGTCATTAAAAACCATAGAGTAAAGCTTGGTGATACTGTTCAGTGTTGGACTGCCTGTCTAGCATATGAGAGGGCCTTCATTCAAACCATAGAACTTAACAAAAATCTTAAAGTTCAGTGGCATCTATTAAACTTAAGGAAGGAACTAAAGAAGAAAAATAAAAGAGTACAGCAATAATGTTTTCTGTGGCATTTTAAAATTGATGAGGAATTTCACATAAACACATACAATTAGAGAACGGACATTGTAAATGCAGAGATTTTTTTTTTACATTCTAGAAAACCCTAAAGATGCCTTCAGCTGCTTCACACATTGTCACTGATATGATCAATGACTGACCACAGAGTTGTGTCCCCCAATTGTCTGTGCCAGGAATGTTTCATGGTGCTTATTTTACAGCTCCCATGAAAAGTGAGCCTCAGTGTGTTGGACATCCACTCTTCTCCATTACCTGCTGCTGAAAAACTTCCAGGGTTAATAATAGTCCCAGAACTCCTGGTTAATATCATTCTCACTATTGACAGATTATGTAGAGTTCTGCTCTACTACCTGTGAAATCGGTTTTCTTAGTCATGGAAAAGTTCATTATTCTCCTTGGAAAAATATGTTTGTGTGTGAAACATAATTTATTAAGTCCCATAGAGCAGGGCTAGATCACTCAACTGAGAAATTCTATACAAATCCAAAAGACTTTATGCTATAGTTTTTGTAATTACTAATAGTCTATAATAACATAATAACCAAACTTTGAGACAGGTATTTAACACAGTGTCTGTAGGTTTCAATTACTGTTAAGAGGCACCATGGCCACAGCAACTCTTATAAATAAAAATATTTTATTGGGGCTGGTTTATAGTTTCAGAGGCTCAATTCATTATTGTCATGGTGGGAAACATTGCAGTATGCAAGTTGACATGCTGCTTGAAAAGTAGCTGAGAGTTCTAAATTTGATCCACAGGCAGAAGAGACTGCCAGCTGGGTGGGGCTTGAACAATATGAGACCTCAAATCCAACCTCCACAGTGACACATTTCTCCAACAAGTCCACACCTATTCCAACCAGGCCACATTTCTTAATATCACTCCCTATGGGCCAAGCATTCAAACACACGAGTCAATGAGAGCCATCCTTATTCAAACTAACACACATACTGACAGTAGGAAGTTGGTAGGGGCTTTAAACTACCACTAGTTATTAAACCCAATGATTTCTGTCTACTGAAGTTACTCACTCCAGTAATAAGGATGTGTTTTGTTCATTCCTTTAAAAAATCCTATCTATTGGTTTTTCTTTATGTTTTTAACAAGAGGAAACAATAGACATTTTATCATATGTTTCAAAAAGACAATGAATGGACTCAAAATGAAACTAATATTTAGTAAAACATAAATGTCTATTTTACTATGTGGAACAAAGAAGGTGATGGGGAAGGTTTGATACTGTAGAGAGGTTAAAAGAAGATGAGATTGGTTTTAACAAGTTATTTTGTACAATATTCTTTCAGTTTTAACTTTCTTCCTTGCCTCTGAAAATCATCTTCCATATGGCATTTTATGTCCTGTGTTTGAAAAGTAAAAGAGAAAGGCCACATGACCCTTCTGAGGCTCATTTCTTTCCTTTCTTTTTTTCTTTTCTTTCTTTTCATTTTCTTTTATTGAAATAGCTTTTTCCTCCCACATAATATTTCCTGATTACAGTTGTCCCTCTTCCTCTCAGTTTCTCCTTTCCTCCCCTCCCATGTAAATCTAACTACTTTCTCTCTCTTATTGTAAAAAAAAAGACAGTCTTCTAAGAGAGTTTCATAAAATAAAGTGTAATAAGGTAAAATTATATAAGAAAAGTTACATAAAACAGATATAGACACAGTTCCACTACTTCACACACTCACAAATACCTTGAAAACACTAACCTGGAAACCATAATATATACACAAAAGACTTGTGGAGTAAAAATGGAAAAACATAAGTAAAATGATATAAAAATCATAAGAGAATTAAAAAATAAAAAAATCATTTTGAGTTCTTCCTTTCCAATTTATATCCCTTTGACTTCCTTTTGTTGTCTAATTGCTTTGGCTAGGACTTCAAGTACAATATTGAATAGGTAGGAAGAGAGTGGGCAGCCTTGTCTAGTCCATGATTTTAGTGGGATTGCTTGAAGTTTCTCTTTATTCAGTTTGATGTTGGCTACTGGTTTGCTGTATATTGCTTTTACTATATTTAGGTATGGGCCTTGACTTCCTGATATTTCCAAGACTTTTACTATGAAGAGGTACTGGATTTTGTCAAATGCTTTCTTAGCATCTAAAGAGATGATCACGTGTTTTTCCCTTTATGTTTGTTTACATAGTGGATTGTTGCTGGAAATAATAAAAAAAAAAAAAATGAACCGACATATTCCAGCACTTGTGCCCGCAACTTTGCCCCGGCGGCCTGTCCGGCCAAGCACCGGTAGGCAATGGCCAACCTGTTTTTTATTTTATTTATAGATATTTTCTTTACTTACATTTCAAAAGTTCTCCCCTTTCCTGGTTTTCCCTCCAAAACAAACAAACAAACAAACAAACAAACAAAAAACGCTATTCCCTCCCCCTGCCCATGTCCACCAACCCACCCTCTCCTGCTTCCTGGCCCTGGCATTCCCCTACACTGGGGCATAGACCCTTCACAGGACCAAGGGTCTCTCCTCCCATTGATGACTGACTAGTCCAGCCTCTGTTACATATGCAGCTGGAGCCAAGAGTCCCACCATGTGTATTCTTTGGTTGGTGGTTTAGTCCCTGGGAGCTCTGAGGGTACTAGTTAGTTCATATTGTTCGTCCTAAGGGGCTGCAAACCCTTCATCTCCTTGGGTCCTTTCTCTAGCTCCTTCATTGAGGACACTGTGCTCAGTCCAATGGATCGACCTGTTTTTTTCTCAGGAGATTCTGACTCAGAACTCCACAATCTCTCTACCCAGCTTGCTAGGTTCCCACTAGCGGGTCATTACCACACCAAACACGTGCTTCAAATCCCCCCACAGTCTTTGAGGTGCACATCTGGCAAACCCATGCTTTGCTGCAGTACCTTTCTGTCTTGAACTCAGACTAGACTTGCAGGTCCGCCATGATACCTGGAAACTCTTGTAGTTACATCTTACCCATATGCGTAAATGTGGCTTCATAGAATGAATTGGATAGTGGTCCTTCGGTCCTTCTTTGAAGGGAACACAAAATATTCACAGGAGCAAATACAGGGACAAAGTATGGAGCAGAGATTGAAGGAAAGGCCATCCAGAGACTGCCCCATCTGGCAGATCCATTCCAAATGCACACCAAATGCAGACATTATTGTGGACACCAAGAAGTACATGCTGACAGGAGCTGTCTCCTGAGAGGTTCTGCCACAGCCTGACATAAGGCTTGAAGCCAACCATTGAACTGATCACAGGGTCCTGAATAGAGGAGGTAGAGAATGGCCTGAAGGAGCTGAATGGGTTTGCAATCCCATAGGAAGAACAACAATATCAACCAACCAGAGCTGGGGTCTAGACCACCAACCAAAAACAACACATGGAGGGACCCATGGCTCCAGCCATGTATGGAGCAGAGGATGACCTTGTCGGGCATCAATGGGAGAAGAGGCCCTTGGTCCCAAGAAGGCTCGATGCCCCAGTGCAGGGAAATGCAAGAACAGAGAGGCATAAGTGGGTGGTGGGTGGGTGTACGCCCTCATAGAAGCAGGAGGAGGGGGGATGCAAAAAAGGCTTTCTTGGGGGGAATTTGGGAAATGGGATAACATTTGAAATGAAAAATAAATAAAATATCCAATAAAAAAATTGGCATGACCTTGTAAGACAAGAAACTTTCAATGATGCTTCTGACTTCTTTTTTTTTTTTTTTTTTCTCATCATGTAATGCTGGGAATGTAGTCTATCTTTAATAGTTTGTTTTCCCAGGAAACGCCCTAGGAAAAACTAATTTTTCAATGCAAGTGTTTATCCATGGGAACTAATTACTGGATTAGGGATGGGGGATATTTCTACTTCTTTAACCTCTAGAAACCCAACAGATGCATATATATATATATAGGTCCTGTGTGTGCTGCTTCAGAATTTGTTAGTTCGTATGTGCACTGCCTTTTTGATTTAGAGAGCCAAGTTTTCTGGTGTTCTGCATCCCTGCTGGCTATTACACACTTTCTGCTTCCTCCTATGTTGGGTTCATGAACACTGATCAGAGGGTTATGATGAAAACATCCATTTTAGGGCTGAGTGTTCCAAAGTCTCTCAGCGTCTGCATTATACCTGCTTGTGAGTTTCTGTGTTTGTTCACATCTGCTGCAGGAGGAATCTCTGTGATTATGGCTGAGCAAGACCCTGATTTTTGAGAAAAACAGAAAGTCATTTGTAATCATTTTATTCCTATTTTCTTCATGTGTTTTAGATCAGTAATTTTCTGTTATCCCAGATCCCTGAGATATCTAGTCTCAGATTCTAGGTCGCCCAAGTTTTATCAGGTATAGGTTCGATCTCCTAGAGTAGGCCTTCAGTCAAACCAGATGATGGTTGGCTACTCCACAAGAAATATGACACAATTAAACTAGTGTAATATGGGGACAGGACACCATTGTAGATGAATGACTTTGCATCTGGGTTGGTTCGGTAGCATGCAGAATACATTCCTGTACCAAAGACACTGGCATTTAGGGGCAAAGGCTCTATATAGGCAGCCATTTGACTTTTCTATGTTCAATGACTTGTATAGGTGTTATCTTTGGCAGTGGAGCCTGGTTGTCAGTATTTAGAGAGCAATGTATAGTTTTGGTTACAATTTTGGGATATTTAATGTTTCTCATAAGATCCTTTGGCCAACAGTTCAATTAAATTTAACTCAATCCAAGTAGGGTTCTGTCTCCTTTGCTGTTTCCTGTTTTCCTATAGAATGTTTTCATATATATGAATATTTTACTAGACTTCTACTGTATTAGACTTTTACACTCAAATAGTCCTTAATTTTAGCTGTCTCTTCCCATATTCCAAGCTTGAAGCCCCCTTCCTTTCCATTTCCCAATGTGTCTTCCCATTTCAGCTCCCTTATTCATTCATTATTATCTAATTTTCCTTTTCTAGGGAGATCTATCTGTTCCCACTAGTCTTCTACTCTATACCTATCTCCTGTAGTCCTATGAATTATAGCTTGGTTATAAAAGGTTTAACAGCTAATATCCACACATACATAAGTAAATATCATATTTATTTTTCTGGGTCTCAATAGCCTCACTCAAGATAATTTCTTTTATAGTCTCATCCATTTACCTGTGATTTTCATGGTTTATTGTTTTTTGTTTGTTTGTTTGTTTTGCTTTTTTAACAACTGAGTAATAGTCCATAGTGTAAATGTATTGCAATTTCTTAGCCTATTTGTCTGTTGAGGGACATCTAGGTAGTTCCCAATTTTCAGTTATTATGAATAAAGGTGTAATGAACATGGTTGAGCAAGCATCTCTGTAGTTTAATGAAGCATCCTTCGTATATATGCCCAAGAGTATATAGCTGGTTCTTGAAGTAGATTAATTAATATATTCTGGAGAAATCTTCCACATCGATTTCCATAGTTGTTCTTGATTGCGTACTCACCAGCAATGGATGTGTGCCCCCTTAACTCTTATTCTCAAGAGTGTGAGCTGTGATTTATTTGATTGATCTTTAGCCATTCTGGTGTGTGTAAGATAAAATCTCAAAGTTATTTTGATTTGTGAGTTTCCTGATAATTAAAGATGCTGGATTTCTCAGCCATTTGAAGTTCATCGTTTGAGAATTTTCTATTTAGATCTGTACCCCATTTTCAAATTGATTTATATGTTTTCTTGATATGTAACTTTTTGAGTTTGTTATAAAATTTTAATATCAGACTTGTAGCTGGTAAATACTTTTAAACTCTTTTACCATTTTGTAGGGAGCCTCTTTGTTTTAATGATGTTCTTTGATGTACTTGGGCTTCTAAGTTTGTTGAAGTCCTATTTATTATTGTTTTTCTTTTGTTTCTATTTTATTGACTTCATCCTTGTATTTGATTTTTCTTAGTGTCTACTCTTAGGCTGTTATTTTTCTCTCAAGAGCTTTCAAGTTTGGTCTTAAGTCACTATTATGCAATTTTTACAATTTTTTGTAGGCATTTAGTGCTATGAGTGTACCTTTTAGAAGCGTTGGTATGTTGTATATTCATTTTCATTACATTCTAAGTCTTTAATTTCTTTATTTCTGTCTTGACCCATTTTTCACTTGGTAATGAGTATTTGGGAGTTTGTAAAATTTCTGTTGTTTCTGTTGTTAATATTCAGCTTTAATCTGTGATGGTATGAGAGGATTCACAGAGTTATTTCCATTTTTCCTCTGAGATTTGCTTTGTGACTGAATATGTGGTAAATTTGGGGGAAAGTTTTATTAGCTCAAGTGAAGAAATTAATTTCTTTTGAGATGTAATGCTCTCCAAATATCCGTAAGGTCCATTTGGTTTATAATGGTAGTTATCATCCCCTTTTTCATATATTTTTTATCATGTTTTTTTTTTTTTTTTTTTTTTTTTGGTTGGGATGTCTGTTCATTGGTGAGAACATGGTATGGAAGTCTCTCAATATCAGCGTCTGAGGGTCAATGTATTATTTGAGTTATAGTAGTGTTTCCTTTAGAGCTTGGGTGCCTTTGTGTTTGGTGTTAGACATTAAGAATTGCAATGTCCTTTTGGTGGATTTTCCTTTGTTTAGAATATAGCGTTATCTCTTCTGATCGGTTTTGGTTTGAAGTTTGTTTTCTCAGATATTAAAATGTCTATACCAGCTTGCTTTATGAGTCATTTTGCTTGAAATATAACTTTTCTTTCCTTTTACCTGAAGTTGATATCTATTCTGGATGTTAAGTTTCTTGGTTCAGCAAAAGGATAGATCTTGTTTCCACAACCATTCTGTAAGTCTGTGTATTTTTATTGGAGAATTGAGACCATTGATACTGATAAATCTCTATGAGCAGTATTTGTTATGTTGTTGCTTTGGGTGGTGGTGGTGGTGGTGATGGTGGTAGTAGTGGTGTGTGTGTGTGTGTGTGTGTGTGTGTGTGTGT
>JADRCD010230772.1:0-32607 GCA_019843815.1 Montemys delectorum
GAAAGTTGTGCCGTGCTCTCCGCTATCTAGACATGGTACTAGAAGAGGGTACTGTGCCTTTCATACTCCTCTTCACTCTTTAGTTCCAAATGTCTCCTCTTCACCTGCCTGTTACACAGCGCTCCCCCTTCCTCGAGTCTCCTGAGGGGTCCAGACTGACTCATTGCAGCCTCAGAGCAGCATCTGCCTTTTTTTTGCAGCGCAAGGAGGTGTTTGCTTGAAAACTTGAAGAGTCTGCGCCTGGCCAAGCTGTCCTGTCCTGGCTGCTGCCCACACTTGCCAAATGGCTGCTCCAGTTTCCTTCTGCAATTCCCTTGAGATCTCTTCAGTCTCTAGGCATTAATAGGCTGAAAACCTCTCATCGCTAGCCCTGGCTCCTTCCTGAGCTCCATACAGCCCCAAGCAGACAGATCTCTTCTTCATCTTCTCCCTTTCCTCCTTCTTCTCCTTCTTCCCCCTCCTCTTCTTTTTAAAAAAGATTTATTTATCATTCGTGAATACACCGTTCTGCCTCCATGTACGCCTGCATGCCAGAAGAGGGCACCAGATGTCATTACAGATGGTTGTGAGCCACATTGTGGTTGCTTAGAACTGAACTCAGGACCTCAGGAGAGCAGTGCTCTTACCTTCTGAGCCATCTCTCCAGCCCAGTTCCTACTTCTTACCTGGGCCCCTCTGTATATGGCAACTCCCATCTGTGCAGTTTCTGAACCTAAACACCTTAGTCACCTGGGGCCAGGCACAGTGTCCCATGCCTCTGATCTGAGGAGGAGAGGCAGAGCAAGCAGGTCAAACCAACCCATAGTCATTTTGAGTCTTCATACCTTGAAGCCAGTTTGTTGCCATCTCTTACCTCAACCTGTGAAGTGGAGAGAGAAACCAACATCTCACTGGCTCTACTTTGTACTTGCTTCCTGGGTTTAGGCCAACTCTTCTGTCAGATGAGTGCTGTAGTCTCCTCACTAGGCTTCTGGTTCTGTCTTTTCTTCTCCTTCATTTGGGTTCCCAAAGAACCTTTTAAAATGTATAAGCATCACTTTCCTGATCAAAATTCTCAGGAATCCCTCATAGTGATTCTCCATCTCATTTACACTAACAGCCAAAGTCCTCCTTCCCAGGTCCTTAAATAAGAAACCCTCATGTTTCCTTCCTCCTGATAACCTATTACAACAACAAAAGTGCCTTTCCAGCCTTATGTATATCTACAGTATTCCAGCAATTAACCCATTACACTTGTAGGTAGGACTCCTCCAGGGCTCAGTCTTCACAGGCAGGCTCTCTGTCACTGTTACATTATCAGCACGGGGTTTTGAAACAGGGTCTCTGTATGTAGCCCAGGCTGGCCTGGATCTCTTGATCCTCCTGTTTCACCTTTACAATGTCAGTAACCTGGCACTTTTTATCTAATGCCAAATCCCCAGTGTCTCGAACTCTAGAACCTAGAGCGTTCCCAATACATTTTGTGAATACAGATAACTATAATATCACATGGTATAATGATGTATTAAGTCACAGAGGCAAGCACAGTTCCCTGTTTAACAGATGGAGGAACTGAGGCGCAAAGAGTTTGCAGTGTTCGGGAGACCGAGGTTTCCGCTGGGGCCTTTTAAGGCTGACCTGTCCTCCCTTTCCCTGCAGGTTGCCAGCCAGATGCCAGCGCCGTCGGCCGATCCGGCGCGCCCCCATGCGTGCCCGGACTGCGGCCGCGCCTTTGCGCGCCGCTCCACACTAGCCAAACATGCGCGCACCCACACGGGCGAGCGTCCCTTTGCGTGCACGGAATGCGGCCGGTGCTTCTCGCAGAAGTCGGCGCTGACCAAGCACGGCCGCACGCATACGGGCGAGCGACCCTACCAGTGCCCGGAATGTGACAAGCGCTTCTCCGCCGCCTCGAACCTGCGGCAGCACCGGCGGCGTCACACAGGCGAGAAGCCGTACGCATGCGCACACTGCGGGCGGCGCTTTGCGCAGAGCTCCAATTACGCGCAGCATCTGCGCGTGCACACGGGCGAGAAGCCTTACGCGTGCCCGGACTGCGGACGAGCCTTCGGCGGAAGTTCGTGCCTGGCGCGCCACCGACGCACGCACACGGGCGAGCGCCCGTACGCATGCGCCGACTGCGGCACGCGCTTCGCTCAGAGCTCGGCGCTGGCCAAGCACCGGCGCGTGCACACGGGCGAGAAGCCGCACCGCTGCGCCGTGTGCGGCCGGCGCTTCGGCCACCGTTCCAACCTGGCGGAGCATGCGCGCACGCATACGGGCGAGCGGCCCTACCCGTGCACGGAGTGCGGCCGGCGCTTCCGCCTCAGCTCACACTTCATCCGCCACCGTCGCGCGCACATGCGGCGCCGCCTCTACATCTGCGCGGGCTGCGGCCGAGACTTCAAGCTACCCGCCAGTGCCACAGCCGCCACGCCCACCGAGCGCTGCCCGGAGTGCGAGGGCAGCTGAGCCACGGCGGGGCAGCGAGGGGCACTTGGGACTTGCACCTGAATTGTTCCTTCCATGCCTGCACCTGGGTCGGGGTGCTCTGGGACTGGGAGATAGGGAATGCCCTACTGAGGTCCCTAGAACCATGCCTGGTCTCCGATTACATTCCCTTGGCCCTTCTGAGTGAATAAAGTATTCTATCCTCACCTCACGATGACTGTAAGTGAGGTGGGTGGGAAGGGGAGCATTAGGTATGGCACCAAATGGGGCTATAAAATAGGCTGGGATTGGGAGACACACACACCTGGCTGGCTCTGCCTCAATCTCAGTTCTCAAAAGGGCCATAAACAGGAAATGTGCTTGACTAGATAATTGTGTTTTGCAGTCTTTGAGGATTGCTATGGCAAAGGAGAGAAATGGGGCTATGTAAGTAGACTTAAGTACTTATGTAAGTACATTAGTGCCCCCTCCCATTTAATTAACCCTAAGGCTGATCCAGTACACACTACACATGGCTTAAACTTTTGGGGATCCTTTTTTTGACTCCTGAATCCTGAAGTTACAAACATGCACCACCATAGCTAGCTCAAAACCTCACTTTACCTCCACTTTTGCAAACAGCTAGTGAATGGTACCGCAGTGAAACTGTACATACCATTTGTCAAGGAAACCGATGATCACAGGATTTAAAAAAAACACTTGCAGAGGACCTGGGCTCCATCATAAGCACTCACATGGCTTTATGGCCATAACTCCAGTTCTAGGGGACCTAAAGCCCTGACTTCTGACATGGTACACAGACACGCATTGGCAAAGCATACATATAAAAAATAGTTTTGGTTTGTAGCCCAAGCTGTCCTCGAACTTATGCCCTCCTCAGTCTCCTTAATGCAGCGGATATAGGTGTTACAGGTATGCAACCCAACACCATGTCCCAAAGTGATTTAAATTATTAGGGGATGGGATGGGGGATGCTGAGTGGAGGTCAGAAGGCAACTTGCAGGAACTGGTTTCCACTCTATCTGTGGGTCTCTGCAATAGTCTGGGTCATTGGTCATCAGGCTTGACGAGCTGTCTCATAAGCCTGGAAGTACTATTTCTGTTTTTAAAGTGTGTGGATTTGTGCATACTTGAATGCAGGTGCCAAACCAGGAAGGCGGAGTAAGATTTAGAGCTAGTGTTAAGGCATTTGTAAGCTGCCTGATGTCGGTACTGGCAGCAAGACTATTCCTCTGCAAGAGCCTTAGTGCAAAGTGTGGTGGCGCACAACTTTAACCTCAGCATTTGGGAGACAGAGGCCAAGGCCAGCCTGGTCTACACAGCAAGTTCCAGGTTAGCCAACAATACGTAGACACCTTGTCTCAACAAACAAAAGACAAAAAAAGGCAGCAAGTGCACTTAACTGCTAAGCAATCTCTCCAGCTCCAGAGTCATCTTTTAAGATTTGTCCAGGTAAAGGAAAAGCAGCTAGAGCTCCAGAGACAAGTCAGGGGGTTGCAGATTTGATTAAATACAGGAGGAGGGAATAAAATTAAATGTTATCCAGGGAGGTGGGAATGTAAAACTAAGCCTTTTTTAAAAAATATTTGTGTATGCATTTACACCTGTGTGCCAGAAGAGGGCACCAGACCCACTATAGATGGTTGTGAGCCACCATGTGGGTACTGGGATTTGAACTCAGGATCTCTGGAACAGTGGTTAATGCTCTTAACCACTGAGCCATCTCTCCAGCTTCAAACTAAGCCATTTTTTTTTTTAAGATTTATTTTATGTATGTGAGTACACACGGTAGCTGGACAGATAGTTGGGATCCTCTGCTCACTCTGGTCAACCCCGCTCGGTCCGGCCCAAAGATTTATTTATTATTATATGTAAGTACACTGTAGCTGTCTTCAGACACACCAGAAGAGGGCGTCAGATTGATGATGGTTGTGAGCCACCATGTGGTGGCTGGGATTTGAACTCAGGACCTTCAGAAGAGCAGTCAGTGCTCTTACCGGCTGAACCATCTCTCCAGCCCCAAACTAAGCCATTTTTAATCAGATGAATCCTTCTACCTGGGAAGGCATGAAGGTCATAGAGGAGGAGGCAGACAATCACCACACCCCTCCCACTGGTTTCTCTGCAGCACCTCACTTTTTGGGAGGAAGTCGGGTGTCTCAGGAGACATAATGTGCTCACACACCACATAAACTGAACATTCAACACCATCTAGCTGGAAAGGAAGAACAGAAATCAGCCAGGTAAGAGAGGTGGGTGGTCTTTACTTGTACAAAGGGACCAAGGAAAGGAAACTGTATTCTGCACTCATCAAAGACTGTGATCCATATATACTTCCTGCTCTCTGCTTCTGCAAGCTTTAAGTTGAAAAGGCAAAACGCAACTGTTAGTTACATGGACAGAACCCTGCTTCTCTTTAGGATTTGAGATATTCTGTCTAGCTACTCAAGAAAAGTCCAGATGTTGTTGCCTTAAGTCACTTTATTGAGAGAGAAAACACTTGGGCCCACACTTAATAAGACCAGACTAGCACCATGTTTCTATGTGGAAGCCTGGTTTCTTAGCTCAGAGGAAGGGTCTCCAGCCCCCACAGCCTGGTTTTCAGAGATGGTCCCATGGGGCAAGTCTGTGTACTTGCAGGCAGAACCTCGGGACAGATGGACTGGGTAACGTTGGCGGTTGGTGTCCATTTTGGAGATTACTGCTTTAGGTAAATCCACATGACAACGGGCTGCTAACGCTACCAGGTAGATGAGGACATCACTAAGCTCCTCTTGAAGGGCTGCTCTCTCCTTTGGCAGCCATGCTTGAGGACCAGGCTCTGCATCAGACTTCCATTGGCTAGAAAGAGAACCAGACAGACACACAAGCTTGCTAGTTTAGCGGGCCTGTCTATAGTTTCACACTACCACAGCTCAGAAAATCCCCCCAAGGACAATCTATTTGCCTGGGCCCTGGGTAGAGCCAGGTGGGAAAGAGACTTTTAACAGATAACAGCCAGAGCCCCATGACTCTACCTAAGTGACGGAGTAACCAAGAGAAACACTTGCTGAGACACTCCGAGGTCCAGTTCTACTTTTCACTGGCCCTAGCTGCTATCACTCCAACCAAACCCCAGACCTGAGTCGGTGCAGGAATCCACCTTCCTGCTAACTCCTCTCCTACACAAAGCCTGATTACCTTTTCTGTTTGTGATCACTGTTCCTTCTACTATGAGCTATACGCCCCCGAACCCCCATCCTCCTAGATTTCCCGTTCTTAATACTTAGGTCTTAATTCAGAGGTTGCCATCTCAAATTCTTTCTCATCTCCTTGTGTTATTCTCCCCTTCCACTCCCAAGACAGGTTCTTATGTAGCTCAGGTTTCAGAGTCTCCATGTGGCCGAGAATGAACACCTAACCTAATCCCCAGCCTCTGCCTCTCAAGCCTGGGGTTACATCACACACTTGACTTGATGTCTCCTTAACTTTTGTCACAGCTCCAGATCACTTAACAACTGTACTATCAGTCTCCTTCCTCCAGGAATGGAGGCAGTCTGGTCCAAGGCCCCATCTTTGGGTTCAAGATGACCTAGCTCACAACTGATGCTGGTGACAACTGTCTGCCCCCCCTCCCCGCCCCCCGTCCTGAAACTCATGCTATAGAGCAGGCTGGCCTCAAAGTTACATATCCACCTGCCTGCCTCCTGCATGCTGGGACTGCAGCCGTGTACCACCACAGCCCTGCTGACAACTGTTCTTAGACCTAGGTCTGCCTCACTGTCTCTACATTTCACTCTCCCTGGAAACTCTTCCCAGCGCCCAACAGGGCTGGGACTCAACTCTCATCTCTGTATCCCTAGAACAGAATACAGCAATAAGGAAAATAAAACCAACCCTAGTCTCTCCCCACTCCCGAACAGCCTCTTCCAGGAAGTCTCGCATCTACTCACAAGAGTTCTGCCAGCTCTCCCACTTCTCCCACCAAGGCTAGGAGCAGGTTCCGAGGCTGGTGGAACTGCTCCCAGTCCCGCTCAGCAGCAAACTCGGCATGAAGACGTCGGCTGGAATAAAGTAAAGGGTAGAGTTCAAGTCTCAGGGTTAGAGGACAAGATGCGGGTATCCGGCATACATCTCGAAGGGGGCGCAGGACTCGGAGTCCTGTAGTCAAATTTACTACCTTTTAACAAGACTCTTTTTAAATATTTATTTACTTATGTATGTGAGGACACTGTCACTCTTCCCAGTCACCCCAGAAGAGGGCGTCAGATCCCATCACAGATGGTTGGGAGCCACCATGTGGTTGCTGGGAATTGAACTCAGGACCTCTGGAAGAGCAATAAGTGGTATTAACCACTGAGCCAACTCTATAGCCCCAGTTAGTGCTCTTAACTACTGAACCATCCCTCCAGCCCTAACAAGACTTCTTATCGTCTAGAAAGGAACGTGCTCCTGTATAGATTTTTAACCTCAAGCCAAATTCAGCAACACCCTTTATTATTCCATTTTCCTCCCGTTACTTTTTCCGGTACCCCACCTTAACACCGCTATCACCACACACCTAGGTCTAACTAAATCACAGGATGCAATTTTGAGACATTGCCCACTGGGGCCTTCCTTGACATTCTGCAAGGAAAAAAAAAAACTTTCTACACTTCAGCTTCCCCTGTCCGACTACCCATCACCCCTGGGGTGCAGAGGTACTATTAGACCTCTGTTATCTCTCCAAGGTTATATTAAAGGTTGGTACTTACGTTCCCCGGGGGCGTCACCCAATTTCCCCGGCCTCAGGTGCGCACTATGTACATAATGTCTAGCTAGGCTTTCCAGAGGTCAGCCAGGAGGGCCCGGATGTACTCGGGCATGTTGTTCTTGTGGGCCACGTGGAGGGACCCTCCTCATTACAACAAAATGGTCAATTTCTCCACCCGAGGATGGACAAGGACTGCTTACATGTCCTCAAGCGTGGGCTCCGGGCTGAATCTGAACGGGCCAGCAGCAGCAGAGTCTTCTTGCCCCACATTACCACGCTCACCGTCACCAGCGGTGGACATTCCGCCCACCAGTCCCAGACACGCGGGAGCAAACCCCGCGCCACGCTCGGAGCCGCGTTCCGACCAATCACGGTTTCTCAGTGCGTTCCCGGGGCGGAGCCGGAGGAGGACCCAATCATATACATGGATATTTGCTACGGCCCGCCTCTTCTCCTGTCTGGACCAATCTGAGGGAAGAGTCAAGTGTATTTTCTCCGTCTGTGCCCTCGAGTTCTTCCGCCCAGGCGAAACTTCTTAAAGGGAAAGGTACAAATTCAATCCGGGAAAGAGACTGGAGCAGAAAACCTAATGCGATGTGGCTTGCTTAATCGGCGCCAGATGGCACCAAAGTGAAATGACAGGCGCGGAGGAGGCGGCTCCACTGAGAGCAAAAACCCTACAAGTGAAGGACCCAACGTGTGCGTGGTCATTTCACGTGGACAGCCTTCACACAATTTGAAAGAGGTTGATGAGAAAAAGTAAAGACTTCCAGAGAGGAGGAGGACCCAGACTTTGTAGCTCATTTCAGCGTCCTACTCAGTGGATTCCAATTATTGGAAGCAATCCCACAGGGAGGAAGGCATGACACTGAAATCTGTGGCAGGTAGATAGGGTATGACCTCTGCTCCATGGGTCACTATCACAGTCTTACACAATGCACAATAGGACACCAAATTTGTTTACACTGGCTACTTTTTGAAGTCTTTTAAAAGACTTATTTTTTATTCTCTCTCCCTGCATATTTGCATGTATGTCTTTGGACCACTTGTGTGCCTGGTGCCAGAAGAAGATGTCGGATCCCCTGGAACTGAAGTTATAGACAGTTGCTCTTCTGCAAGAGTAACAAGTGGTCTTATCTTTGGAGCCATCTTTCCAGACCCGTAAGATTTTTCTTCCTCTTTAAGATCTACAAAGGAGGGCTGGAGAGATGGCACAGCTGTTAAGAGCGCCGACTGCTCTTCCAAAGGTCGTGAGTTCAAATCCCAGCAACCACATGATGGCTCACAACCATCCATAATGAGATCTGATCTTCTGGAGTGTCTAAAGACAGCTACAGTGTACTTACATATAATAAATAAATAAATAAGTCTTTAAAAAAAAAAAAAAAGATCTACAAAGGAAATTGTGAGTATGCGTGTGCCCAGGTATGTGCATTGGGTATGTACGCATGAGTGCAGTTGTTGGCAAAGATCAGAGATGTCGAATCCCCTGGAGTTAGAGTTATCAGTGGTCCTTAATACCAAACCCTGTTTGTGATAGGGTTTCACTGCAGTCTTGGCTATCCTGGAACTCACTATGTACACCAGGCTGGCCTTGAACTCACAGAGATCCACCTGCCTCTGCCTCCTGAGTGCTAGGATTAAAGGTTTGTGCCACCATCACCAGACAGGTAACAAAGGTCCTCAACTGCTGAGCTATCAGAACTGCATTCCCTTTTCCCTATTTTTTTTTTTTGGGGGGGTGGTTCTTCAAGACAGGGTTTCTCTGCATAGCCCCTGCTGTCCTTGAACTCACTTTGTAGACCATGCTGGCCTCAAACTCAGAAATCTGCCTGCCCTGCTTCCCAAGTGCTGGGATTAAAGGCGTGTGCCACCACTGCCTGGCTTCCATTTTTAAAAGGTTCCAGAATTGAACCCAGAGACTTGAACATGTAAGCCAGTTGTACAGAGGGCTGTTTGTTATTGTACCTCGGTTATAGTCACTCTTTCTGTTCTTTGCTTTAGAAAGGGTTTACATTTTTGTAGAAATGAAAGAAAAAGAGGGCTGGCGAGATGGCTCAGTGGGTAAGAGCACTGACTGCTTTTCCGAAGGTCCTGAGTTCGGATCCCAACAACCACATGGTGACTCACAACCACCCATAATGAGATCTGACGCCCTCTTCTGGTGCGTCTGAAGGCAGCTACAATGAATTATACCTGAGCCAGCAGGGCAGGAGTGAGTGGGTAGGGCCAGAGTGAGTGGGGGCATCCTGAGTTCAATTCTCAGCAGCCACATGATGGCTCATGGTCATCTGTACAGCTACAGTGTACTCATGCAAATAAAATAAATAAATCTTTCAAAAAAAAAAAAAAAGAAAGAAAGTGGAAGAAAGAGTCAGTTTTTAGATCCTAAGATTGGAGAGGAGACTGGATGTAGCTTACTGGTAGAGGTTTGCATGCAAGGGAGCCTTGGGTCAAACTCTAGCACCAAATTCATAAATAAAACCCAAAGGTGTACTGATTTCCTGTTAGGTACAGAGAGGCCTCTGGCAAGCTAGCACGTTATTCTAAAGAGACAAAAATGAAGGCCATCACAGTTTTATTTGTGATATCAAGAGAAAAGTGAGGGCAGTTCAGAGGCTCCCGGAGGCGTGGGCGTGGTGAGGGCTGCTTATCCAATGGGCATTGCCAGCAGTTCACACAAAGTGCAAACAACTGAAACAGTTCTGAAGTGGTTTAAACGAGGCCAGGAAATCTAAAGCAAGTGTGGTGCATGCTTGTAATCCTTATCACCTGGGAGACTGAGATTGGTGGATCAGAAGTGCAAGGTGAGCCTCAGCTATACTGAGAAAATTTAAGGGCAGCCTGAGCTACTTGAGACCCTGTCCCAGCAACACAAAACAAGAAAGAAGACCAGTTTACTAAGTCAATGCAATTGTTGTAAGGGCACAGAATGACTCCTGGGTAAAGATGGGCCTGGGGTCTGGGGCCTGGGGGATCCTGGCCGCCAGACTCGGCAACTCACATATGTAGCCATGGCAACCTTTAGGAGGTAATAGTGTGGTCATCCCTGCTTTACAGAGAAGGAAACTGAGAAGTTAACTGAGACACTTAAACAGTTGGTAAGTTAGCAGTGCCGAACTTCAGACTCCCGCACTGGTTTGGAAGGCTCTGTTGTTAGTACCTATGCATGCAATGCCGAAGCATGGCGGTGGAGGGCCTGCTTAGGACTTGATCCTCCACACTGCCTCACAACCAAAACTAGAAAAACACTGCGAAAAGATTGGTGGTGGGCATGGTGGGCCCTGCCTTTAGTCCCAGCACTTAAGAGGTAGAAGCAGGTGAGTATTTTTTTTTTTTTAATTTGAGGCCAGCCTGGTCTAAATAGTGAGTTCAGACTAGCTACATAATAACTTGTCTAAAGATGAAAGGTCAGGCCTGGAGAGATGGCTCAGGGGTTAGGAGCGCTGACTACTCTTCCAGAGGTCCTGAGTTCAATTCCCAGCAACCACGTGCTGGCTCACAACCTTCTGTAATGGGATAGGATGCCCTCTTCTGGTGTCTGAAGACAACAACAGTTTACTCATATACATATTAAAAAAAAAAAAAAAGGAAAGGAGAGTGGTTAGTTGGGTTAGCAGGGTGTGGTGATGGCAGCAGGCCCCCACACCTTAGCACAGCTGATGCCACGGTGGGAGCATCACTCAGGCTGAAGAACTCATCACGTAGACAGTACCACCTGAAAAAGCTGAAACCAAAGGCCTAACTTGATGGCAAAGTCCATAGTTCTGGGGAACTCTGTAACTGTAACTTTTCTCTTTGGCTTCTGTAGTTCTGCTGCTAGCCAACTACTTTTTGTTAACTGAAGTATGTCAGCCCAGAACATGTTTTCTTGAAAGCTCACTCTGAGAAAGGGTCAGGGCTACACTGGGATTCGGAGCACCCAGTGTAGTTGCTGGCCAGCTAATGAAGACTTTTTAGTGGTTTAAACCGATGTCTGCGCAGTGTTCCCTGGCAGATACCACACAACAGTGGTGCGCACGTGTGATCTCAGCACTGCAGAAAGAGAGTTGTGGCCAGCCTGGGCTATATAGTGAGATATATTTTTTTGTAGGGGGAGGGTAGGAGACTGGTTTCGAGACAGGGTTTCTGTGTGACGTCCCTGGCTGTTCTGGAACTCACTCTGTAAACCTGGGTGGCCTCAAAATCAGAGATTTGCTTGCTGGGATTAAAAGTGTGCACCGTGACTGCCCAGCTGTGAGATTTTGTCTTAAATAAAAAGCCCATGATGTTTCCACTATATTGGGTGCTATGAGGATGAGTAGGCCTTGACCCTCGGCAGCATGGTCAAGACTTTATAAATTGCAGAGTTGCTCTTACTCTCTTGCTTCTCTCTTGCTTCCCCTCTCCCCATTCCCTTCCCCCTCTCTCCATGTGGCCAAGGCCGGCTTCTATTTCTCTACACTTCTCCCTCTCTTTACCTTTCTACAATAAATACAGAAAAAAAAGTTGCAGAGTTGCACAGTGTCTTGCTTTAGAATTTAGATTCTGGAAGGTAATAAGACCCTTTCTTAGTCAAGCCACTTTTAGTTGAGCTTTCTATTTTTCTCTTAAAAAATATTTATTTAGCCAGGCGGAGGTGGCGCATGCCTTTAATCCCAGCAAGCACTTGGGAGGCAGAGGCAGGTGGATTTATGAGTTCGAGGCCAGCCTGGTCTACAGAGTGAGTTCCAGGACAGCCAAGGCTACACAGAGAAACCCTGTCTCTAAAAAACCAAAAAAAATTTATATATATATATATATATATATACACACACACACACACACACACACACACACACACACACACACAGGTGTTTTATCATGCATTCCTGGTCCTCAGCGAGGCCAGAAGAGGGAGTTTGATCCACCTGGGACTTGAGAAATAGTGAACTGCCATGTGGGTATTGGGGATCAAACCCAGGCACTCTGGAGGAGTCTCTGGGGTCACCTCTGTATCCTCCCCAGGATGGATACAACTTTGTGGAGTTGGTTCTTGCCTCTGTGGTCCCAGAAATTGAGCTCATGTCAATGGGCTTATGTGGCAAGGGCCTTTCCACAACAACAACTCTTGTAAAGCATCTTGTGAAACCATCTGTGGTCCTTGATCCACATCAGCATCCTTTGAAGAACAGGCCAGTCCTAAACAGAGGGAATGGGTGTGCCTGGACACACACGTGGCCCCACTAGCTGGTCTCTTATTCCCAAGCCCTTCTGTCTGCCCCTCACACCCAGTCAGTTTTCTCCAGTCTTCTTAGCCATACCGTGGCCGTGCAGCCTGCCTGCTTAAGTCAGAGCCTCAACATATTTAGTCTTATCGTTCAGTTCACACTTGTCAATAGCTCTTTAGAGACCTGATCTCCCAAGAGATTGTGTCTTTTTCAAACCTAGGGCGACTCTCTAGCACAGGCCAATAAATATTTTACAAGATGTATGGCTTGGGTCAGGCAAGCATGTCCGTGCCTACATCTCTCTACTGCTCTCAAGAGCCTGGCCACTTTCTCCAACCCGAATGGACGAGAGAATGGTTGCTTGAGAGCAAAGTGGTAGAGGCTATGGCTAGGCAGGTTATATGACAGCAGAGAGACGTGGCCCGGTCTGCGAGACCGGCAATAGAGTGTGTCGGGACTCCAGGAGCCTAGTGCTTGAGTACCCACTGCCAGTGCTCTTGAGAAGATCTTTGCTAATCTTAGCCTCAGTTTTCCAAGATTATAGATAGCAGGGATCTGGCCTAGGTGTGGCCTCAAAGGAGGCTTCATGTATGTGATGGATAGAGTGGGTGCAGTGGTTTGAATATGCTTGGCCCAGGGAGTGGCACTATTAATAGGTGTGGCCATCCCCTTCTCATGCCCAGTCCTAACCTGCCTGTCCCTCCGAACCCCGCTTCAAAGCCTGTCACTCTGGAAAGTTAAACTCTCTTGAAAAAAAAAAAAAAGACTTTGGGCCAGAGGGATTGACCTCCTCCCTGTGCACTCCTGTGAGCCGTGCATGAACACATACACACACACACACACACACACACACACACACACAAAATACATTTTTAGAAACAAAGGAATTTGGTCTTCTGTCTTTCTAATTCTCACAATACTCTACACCTTCCACTATAACTTTGTATCTAGATGCCTACACTAGAGTTTCTTGGAAACCAGAGTTTGCTCAAGGGCTGGCACGCAGTGGATCTAATAATCATGTGTTGGAGCATATCTCACTGTGTGTCCTCCATAATTTCTGTTTACAGATGTGTATGACCAATTTTTTTGTTGTTGTTAATTCAGAAACTCCTTAAGTAGCCCAGGTTAGCCTCAACCATACTATGTAGCACAGGTTGTTTCCTCCCACCTCTGCTTCCCAAGGGCTGGGATTACAGATGTGTCCCATCATGCTCAACTTGGCTACACCTAAGTTACAACTATAAGACTGAAGCCCAAAGAGGCTAGAAGACTGGTGCAGGCTGAGATGTGGGAGCATGTAATGCTACCCAGAAAATGAAGGGGGAAAGGAGGCAGTGAGCCTGTCTCCAGCTGCCATGCAGTTTCCCCTCTGTTCTGTCACTCTCCCAGAAGCACCATCTTCTCTCTGCTTTTACTGTAGCTCTCTCTTCCTCCTCCAGTACCTGTTTGTTTGTGGGTTTGTTGGTTGGTTGGTTGGGTTTTTTGTTTTTCAAGACAGGGTTTCTCTGTGTGTAGCCCTAGCTATCCTGGAACTCTGTACACCAGGCTGGCCTTGAACCCAGAGATCTGTTTGCCTCTGCCTCCCTGAATGCTGGGACTAAAGGTGTGCAACACCACCACCCAGACAACCTGTTTGTTTAAAAAAAAGTTAGTGTTTTGTTTGCATGTCTGTGAAGCACTCACATGCCTGGCACCTACATGGGTTACATGGGATGATGTCTACAGAGATGATGGAGGATGGCTTTAGGCTTCTCAGCAGGAGGGGGGGTTGGTTCCAAACGAACACTAGCCGAACACTAGCTGCTTTGCAGAAGCACTTTTTACTGATTGTCACACAAACAGCAGTTTAGCAAGTCAACTCCTGCATACCGAAATATCTTATCAGATCTAGGAGTTGTCTTAAGGAACCATTACCTAAGGAAACACAGTTATTGTAAGAATCCCAGGTTTCCCAGGAAGGTCTTATGACTGAGTTTATGGTAAAGTTCTGAAATTCCCAAGAAAGAGCAACCCTATACATTCCAGAAAACAATCACTGTTATTTACAAGAGATCTCTTCAAGGCTAAGTGGCCATCATTCCCGAGTGAATCCCAGGTGCAATGGCTTTTCAATGCTGCATCCACAGAGGCCAGAAAAGGGCATCAGATCCCCGGAACTGGAGTTACAGACAGCTGTGAGCTGCCACATTGGTGCTGGGAAGTGACTTTAGGTCCTCTGGGAGAGCAGCCAGTGGTCATAATCACTGGGCCACTCTTTCCCATTTCCAGGTGACACTGTTCCCTCTGTCACCTGCTGCCGTCACATGTGTGTCCAGGCTGTCCCCAAGGCAGGCTTGGGTGCTGCCTTATGGCCAACTCCACACAGAGGCAGTCTCCAGCCACACCTCTTTCCTTTTCTACTGCCAAATGCAGTCTGGAAAAGGGACCAATAAGAACTTTTAAGGGGCTGGAGAGATGGCTCAGTAGTTAAGAGCACTTGCTGCTTGTGCAGAGCAACCATGTTTGGTTTCCAGAACAACCAGATGAAGGCTCACAACTATCTGTACAGCTACAGTGTGTACTCATATACATAAAATAAATAAATCTTTAAAAATTACTTATTATATATTATGTATATGAGTACACTGTATGCTGTCCTGAAACACATCAGAAGAGGGCATCAGATCCTATTACAGATGGTTGTGAGCCACCATGTGGTTGCTGGGAATTGAACTCAGGACCTCTGGCAGAGTAGTCAGGGCTCTTAACCACTGAGCCATCTCTCCAGCCCCATTGTTGTTGTTGTTCTTGTTTTAAGATTTATTTATTGTTATACATAAGCACACTGTAGCACCAGAAGAGGGCATCAGATCTCATTATGGGTGGTTGTAAGCCACCATGTGGTTGCTGGGATTTGAACTCGGGACCTTCAGAAGAGCAGTCAGTGCTCTTACCCGCTGAGCCATCTCACCAGCCCCCATTGTTGTTGTTTTTAAAGACAGGGTCTTATTCAGCCCAGGCTTGCCTGGAACTCTCTACATACATGTGGTGACTGAAGTGGAAGCTTCTGGCTTCTTTTGAAAGTCAGTTATGTCAAATGATGTTGTGTTGGGGCACACAGGTGAAAGGATGTCTTGGTAAAGCAGACACGTGAAAGGATGTGTGATGTTTAGAAGGAATATAAATATGACCTCACAGATAGTGGGAGCTGGAGCTCTGGTTTGCCTTGCTCTGCCTTGCTCGTCTTTGCTGACTACATGCCTGTATTTGTTCGCCTTACATCGCTTTGCTGGGCCTCGCTTGTGGTGACTTCATAGAGAGAAACTCACCAAAGAACTTCTTGTGAGGTTCCTGTGGCCCTTTGCAGCTTCCACACACTTGGGCCAACTGGATTGAACTGCCCTTGCTGATTCATGCGTGGTGTCTGCCAAGTGGACTGGACTGCAGATTCTGGTTCATGTTCAGTGTTTGCTTGTAGACTGGACTGAGGACAATGAAGACTGGAATTGCCCCAAAGAACTATTTCTAAACAGGTCACTTCCCCCGTACCTTAATAATGTTTATTTCCACTCCCTCTGTTGAGTATTGGCTAGTGGCGAGGTTAAACCCTTAAAGAAGGCTATGAGAAATATAAGCCTACAGGTGACTTTGAACCCTTGATAATCCTGCCTCCACCTCTCAAATGCCAGGATTGCAGGCATGTACCACCAAGCCTAGCTACTTTCAATTTAAGAAAAACAAAAACAAGAAACCCCCCTTTTAAAATTTTTTACATGTCTTCATTTTTGCCTTCATGTATGTATATGCACGACATATATACCTGGTGCCTTTGGTTCCAAAGAGAGTATCAGATCTCCTGGAACTGGAGCTATATGGATGGTTGTGAACCACCATGTGGGTGCTGAGGATGGTACCTGGGTCCTCTGAAGAACAGCCAGTGCTCTCAGCTGTTGAGCCACTATGTTCAGCTTTCTAAGTTTGAGAACACTTGCATTAGTCTCTGATACATTCCACTTCTCTTTTCCTTTTTGGTTTTTCAGGACAGGCTTTCACTCAGAGTCCTGGCTGTCCCTGAGCTCACCTGTAGATCAGGCTGCTAAGTTTCTTTCTCCCACCTGCCTTGTTATGGGAGCTCCCCTGGGCTGCTGGACCTTCTGGCTCTCCCGATTTTCATCTATTTTCCTTGTCTATTTATACATCTGTTTTTGTAATTTTGTCTTCTGATAGCCTTTCCCAACTTTCTCATCTCCTGCTGCATTGCATGTTTAGTTCCCTAGATCCTAAGTACTTTGTCTTTTACTAACCATCCTTTTGTAGGTACCTCTGCTTTCCCACACTAACCCCTGAACTGTCTCTTTCCCTTGAGTGGTTTTCCAACTTGGAAGCTTGCCTCAAATGTCTGGTGATCCTTGATTGCTCATATTTAAAAATAAGAATGAGCCTGGTGGTAGTTTATTCCCAGCACTTGGGAGGCAGAGGAAAGCGAATCTCTGAGATTCAGGCCAGCCTGGTCTACAGATTACATTCCAGGACAGTCAGGGGTTACAAAGAGAAGCCCTGTGTGGAAAAAAACAAACAAAAGAATAAGAATGAGGGGCCTACTTGGGTCTAGTGGTGTGCACCTTTAATCCTAGCATTTGGATTAAAGCAGAGGCGGGTGGATTTCTGTAACTTCAAGGTCAGCCTGGTCTAAATAAGTTCCAGGACAACCTGAGTGACACAGTGAGAACCTCTCAAAAAAGATAAAAATAGACTAGGGGGTAGGGGTGGGCGTGGGGGAGTGACCAGGATGTAAAGTAAATAAGTAAATGGAAAAAAAAAAAACAAAACAAAAAAGAAAAACAGCAGCAGCAGAGTGGCCAGGGCCATGGCTCAGTGGTTAAGAGCATGGGTGGCTCTTGCAGGGGACCCACATCCCATCCCTAGCACGCACAGGGCAGCTCGCAACCGTTTGTAACTTCAGTTTCAGGGAACTCAAAGTCCTCTTCTGGCCTGGGTATGGGGCACACTGCAGGTGTGTGCAATGCACACTTACATGCAGGCAAAACAATCATACACATAAAAATAATGGAAAAACGGAAGAAAAAAAAAATGAGCCAGGCTGGGAGGTGGTGGCGCACGCCTTTAAACCCAGCACTTGGGAGGCAGAGGCAGGCGATTTCTGAGTTCGAGGCCAGCCTGGTCTACAGAGTGAGTTCCAGGACAGTCAGGGCTACACAGAGAAACCCTGTCTTGATAAAACAAAAACAAAAATTAAAAAAAAAAAAAAATGAACCAGGTGTGGTGGCACCTATCGCACATGTTGTCAGATACTGGCAAATCTCTGAGCTCTAGGTCAGCCTGGTCCACCTAGCAAGTTACAGGCCAGAGAGGGCTACATAGGAAGGCCTTCTCTGTAACAAAGCCGGAATGTGGCTAGTGATGGCATTTGCGGGTGCAGGCATCTAGTCTGCACAAGGGAAGCAACATTGCAAAACATTAAGAACAAAGTTGCATTGTCAGTGGAGAAGGAAGACTACATCAAAACTTCTGAGCCAGCACTCTGGAGGCCAAAGCAGGATGATCTAGACAAACCTGGGCTACACCACAAGATGCTATCAGAAGTGTGGGGTTTGGGGAGGTAGGGGTATGACATTTAAAATCTTAAGGTATTGAATCAAACTTCAAGTGGGAGGCTTCAGGATGGTGGCTTTCCTGATAAAGAGCCTTGTGCTTGAGGGACATCTGTTACCGGACACGGCCATTTTCTCCAGAGTACTTCATCTGTGTCACACCACTGATGGCTGCTTCCTGCTCAAGGTTTCTTTCTGGTGGTAGAGATTAAACTAGGACTTTGCCCAAGCTACACCATTGTGATACTGAACTACGCCTCAAGCCCCTGGCCAGTGTTTTTAAAACTTATTTTCTTTCTCCTTTATCAGCAGACTATCCCCAAGTCCAAAGTACAAGGTACTCCCAACCGTCCAAAATCCTAGGTACTGACCCAAAGCTCCTTTGCATGCTAGGCACTCTCCAGCAAATCCTAGGTCAGTTTTCTTTTGCAGGGGGTGTTGAGTGTCTCACGTAGATGAAGCCCAGGCCAGCCTTGAACAACATCACTAGAGATGATCCCGAGTGTCCGATCCTTTGCTTCTACCTCCCAAGGGCCAGTGGCACCACCCAGCCTTATTTGGTGCTAAGGAACTGTACTGGCTAGTTTTGCCACCCACTGAACCCACTGTCAGGTACGCTAGGCAAGCCCTCAACCAATGGAGCCACATCTCCAGCCTTGGCTGATATTTTTTAGTGGCTAAAAGGAGCTCTCAATCAGGATTCCTTGTCTCCTGCTGTGCCTGGAGTTTGTCTTTTCCTCCTAGGGGTGAAAGGCACCACCTACCTCAAAGTGTGTGTTGCAAGTGTAAGGACATAATTGCTCTGTGTATTATAAGCTTTTAGCCAGCGTCTCTTCTCATGTCAACTCCTAGCCTTCACTTCTCTGAATCCTTCCAGAGCTCTTTCTTGTTAGCACCCCCACCTTCAGACAGCCTCTTCTATTCTGCTAAGCCATCTTTCAAGACTTTTTTCCCCCTAGTTTCTGTTTACCTTAAAATCCCCAGAGTTTATATCCATTCCAAGCCCTCTTTTGTCCTCAGGGGACAGTGCAAACCCAAATCCCTTGGCTCAGGGGCAAGGACGACATCTACTTTCTATTTTGCTGGCTCTAGATGTAATGTTAAGGGATAAAAAGAGTCTGAGTTCCAGCTGGTCTTGGCAGCATGCTGGAGGCAGAAGCAAATCAAGGTGCCCAAGAACCTGTCTGAAACAAGACAAAGCGACCCACAGAACCAAACATTAGCCACAAGAGTTTTCCAACCAAGTCTCTTTTATTTAGTTAGCTGTAAGAAATTTTTTTTATTAATTAAATCTCCGGGAATTTTCAGTGTAATTCAGTGGCCGCCAACACTGGGCTCTGAGGTTGTTCAGCTTCTCCCAGTCCTTATTGGGAGTTAGAGGGAGAGGCATCATTATCAGAGACCAAGGCAGGTGGCTCCGGTCTTCCTTTCCTGGCTGGACAAGTTGCTCAACTCTTGTCCAGAGTAGGAAAAGAGGCAGTTTCTCAGAAAAAAAAAAAAAATTAATAACAAATCTGACAATCAGTAAGAGTTCTCCTAACAATTTAGATTTATCAATATATTGGTCCAAATAATTTCATGTTGCAGGTTTACTTTTTTCATATGTAATCTTAGTAATCTTTACTCCCTGTGCAGAAATGAATCAACTCAGTGCAAAAAAAATATCCCTAAAACTGGAATAGCCTCATCTTGCTTTGGGAAAAGGGCTTTTGCTCCTCATGCTCTCAGAAGATGAGCACACATCCGCAGCAGTGTTCCTTCTGGGCCTGGATGTACATACAGGAAGCTTTTGACGGAACTAGGCAAAGTACCTGGAGGCACTATGCAGGCAGTCTTTGGAAAGGTCTTAAAACCAACCCTGGCCAACAGTCTGTGAGCGTGTGGAATGGCTCCGAGTTCCCAACACCTGCTATTCCATTTCAAGAACTAGGCTCAGAGGCTGCGTTGGAATTATCAGGAGCAGCGGCAGCGGCGGCTCCCCGAGGTAGAACTTCAATAACTCGAGGCTTGTCAATGATCCGGGCTGTCCGGTTTCCCTTCTCCACGATGCCAACAATCCAAGCTTGGTGACCCTCTCCGTACTTGGAAGATTTGATTTCTGAACAGAAGCGGGCTGCCTGTTCTCTTGGCAGACAAATCAGTAATCCCCCAGAGGTTTCAGCTGACGTTCCTTGGAGAAGGCCAAACCGCCCACTGGCTTTGCTGATTGCAGCCATCTTGGCAATGATGGGCAGATTATGAATGACAAAGGACACTTCATTTTTTTGCTGTTTTGCAAGGTTCTGAGAGTGTCCTAATATGCCAAAGCCAGTGATATCCGTGGCTGCGTGAGCATTAAAAGTGTGCATCAAGCCAGCAGCAGTCCTGTTGAGAGTAGCCATATTGAACATAGCTTCCTGATAGGCTAACTCTACTTCCTCTCTGGAAACCACCATCTTGATTTTATTCCATTTCTCAGGATTATCCAGCCACTGGTGGGCATTGGCAGCAACCTGGGTTCCTAAAGGTTTGGTTAATACCAGCACATCTCCTACCACAGCACTATCAGGCATTATGAATTCATTTTGCTGACACACCACAGTGGCAACCCCACCGATGATAATCCACGGGTTGACCACTGTCTGTCCACCGGTCACTGCCGTGCCTCCCTCCTCCGCAGCGTCACGAAAGCCTTTGATCATGAGCGGTGTTACCTTCTCTCGTTCCTTTTCACTCATGCTCTGGCTCACACTGAGTAACATCAACATGTTGTCACACTCAGTAATGCCCATGGCGTAGAGGTCACTGAGCACATTGGCACAAGCTATGCGCCCCATCATGTAGGGATCTTCCACCAAGGGGTAAAAGAAGTCGGTGGTCTGCACCAGCGACAGGCCTCCGTGCCTCAGGGGGATGACGCAGGAGTCCATCCCAATGCTCAGCGAGGGGAAGGCTGAGCCGGGGCCGGGCCTGGTGGACAGGCCCCCTTCCTGCACCGTCTCTTCCTGGCCCCCGACCAGACCCGAGGGAAGCGGGGGCTGCAGCGCGGGCCGCGTCAGTCCCTCCAGGAGTTTGAGCAGGGTCTCCTGGGGGACCTTGCAGCCTCAGCCCTTCATGCCGGAGAAGCTCGTCAGCCGCCAGCTCGGGCTGAAGCCCAGTGTCTGGGGCTCGAACGGCCGGTAGTTGGAGAAACTCCGGCCGGCGGACCAGCCCGCGGGGCCCAAGGAACCTTCTGCGGCAACTAGCGCCGCCATGGTTTCTCCGCTGGCGCCCGCCGCCGCTTCCGCCATCGCGCCGCCCGCCCGGGAGGCCGTGCGGACCAGAAGGCCCTGGTACCTGCAGATGAGTCTACCTGCCACAGTGGGCAGAGGTTACGCCAGGAGATGATCAACCACGCAAGCCCGACCGGAGGACTCAAGCCACGCTGCCTGTCCGAGCGCCGCGCGGCCTCTATTTATATGCGGCGTGATTGACAGCCGCTCCATCCAATGACGATTCCCGTACCGAGAGGCGGGCTTCCTTTACTCAAAAAAAGGTGTATAACAAATTAACCGTCTGCTTGCACAACCGGCTCCCGCGAGATCGTCACGTGAAACCCTTGTAACTGGCCTGGAACGCAGATCTTTATGTAGATCAGGATGGACTCGAACTCGGGTCCCATCTGTCTGTCGCAGCTTCCCAAGTGCTGGTATTACAGGTGGGAGCCACGTTACCCCTGCGTGTCGTTTCCCCTTGACCCCTCCCCCCGTAAACCTGGTCTTGGAGTTGGCTGGCGGAAGTCTGCTGTTTTGGAATCACTTTACCAAAGAATAAGTTACTTATAGAAGGAAGCTCTGGCGCTGGGCTAACCCCATTAGGGTCAGAACAGCTCATTTGACAGGACAAAAAGCCAATCTAGGCTACGAAAATACTTTAAGGGGAGGTTTAGGGGAAGAAAAGGGACATTACAAAGTAAAAACTATCATTATGTAAGCAAATTGCAGAATCGATGTTGTGAAATTTCACATGGACTTAAAAATTCTGCACAAGTTTGGGTACTGTTTTGGCCATTGTCAGTGGTGAGTTGCAGGCTCCAGTGCAAGTTAATTTATTAGTGTAACAGAATAGTTTACCTGGCTACTCTATGCTAAGATGTCTCTATTTCTTGAAGTTAATATATGTGAGAATTCAGATCCAGGCAGGGAGGTTTGCCAATGTCTATTAAAATTATAAATGCTAAACCCAGAGTAGTGGCTTCATGCCTGTAATCCCACCATCTAGGAGACTGAAATAGGATCACTGTGAATTCCAGACCAGCCTGGACTACATAGTGAGTTCCAGACCAGCCTGGACTACATAGTGAGTTCCAGACCAGCTTGAACTACAGCTTGTAACTCTAAACCACATAAATGAATAGATTTTTTCCCACTGTGTGATCCCAGCATTTGGAAAACTGAGGTAAGAAGACAATGATGTCCATGCTAGCCTGGGCTACACAGTGAGATCTTGTCTCAAAAAGCCTAGAATAGGTGCTGGAGAGATGGGTCAGTGGCTAAGAGCACCTGCTGTTCTTGCAGAGGACCTGGGTTCAGTTCCTGGCACCTACGTGATGGCTCACATCCGTAATTCCAGTTTCCAGGGGATCTGATGTCCTAGTCTGGCTTCTGAGAGCACCAAGAACACACAGTGCACAGTCAAACATACAGCCAAAACACTCCTACACGTACAAAATAAAAATAAATAAATGTTTGTATTGTTGTTGTCTTTGATCATGTGTGTGGCTCACCAGGGATAACTGTGTGTAGTTTAGCCCTCTCCTTTCACCTTTACATGGATTCATGGAATCCAACTGAAGTTGTCAAAATTTTCACAGCATCTGGGTGTGTGGTGTGGTGCATGACTTTAGCCCCAATACTTGGGAGACAAAGGCAGGAGGATCTCTGCAGCTAGTTGCAGGAAAGCCAGGGCTACACAGAGAAACCCTGTCTCAGAAAACAAAAACCAAACCAAAGATTTTTCACAGTAAATGCTTTTACTCACTAGTCCCAGATTATAATGTTTACAATAAGAATTATAGCTTTAGTTGCAACACCGTAAGTAGTTTTTATGTATTAGCTATTTTAATTTTCATTATAATGTTATGAGTGAGACTTCTATTTTCACTGTATAAGATTATGTGGTGTGGGGGCTGAAGAGATGGCTCAGTTGTTAAAAGAGTGTTTACTGCTCTTCTAGAAGAGACAAATATGTTTGTCATCTCCCACTTGGTGGCTCACACATCCCTGTAACTCCAGCTCCAAGGTATCGAAGACCCTCTTCTGGCCTCCTCAAACACATGTGTCACAGAGACAGAGTTTCTCTAAGTAGCCCTGGCCATCCTAGAACTCACTCTGTAGACCAGGATGGCCTTGAACCCACAGAGATCTGCCTGCCTCTGCCTTCTAAGTGCTGAGATTAAAGGGTGGGGGCTACCACTGCCTGGCTTAAAATTAAAACACTTATTTAAAAGGAAGAATATGGGAGTTGGAGGGATGACTTAGTGGTTAAGAGCACTGACTGTTCATCCAGGGTACTGAGTTCAGTTCCACAAGGTGGCTCACAACCAGCTGTGCTGGGATCTGATGCCGTCTTCTGGGGTGTCTGAAGACAAGTACAGTGTACTCACATAACAACAGTAAACAAGTCTTTTGAGGTCCAGGTGATCCTGTTCAAGGTCTCCACCGTATCAGAGCAGACCAGAATGAAAATCTGGTAGTCTGCTTCAGAGACCACCCACTGAGGCTGCCTGGAATACTTCAGAAGGACAGAAGGACACATTGACAACATGTAGGATTTGAGGACATGATTTTTTTTTTTTTTTTTTTTTTTAAGACATGGTCTTACTGTGTAGCCCAAGCTGGCCTTGGACTCTAACTATCTACTATCTACTAGATAGTAGATAGTAGATAGTAGCTAGAAATCTATCTACTTTTGTCTCCTGGGTTAAAGGTGTGGACCACTACACCCTGTTTTCAACTTTTAAAGAAATACACTGATTGCTTTTTATTTTGTGTGTGAGTGTTTTGCCCACATGTGTATAAGTGGAAGCAGAGTTTCAGATGCATGCCATAGGGTACTGGATCTGAACCTGGGTCCTCTGGAAGAGCACACAGCATTCTTAAGTCTCTGAGCCATCTCTCTATTCCCTCGACTTTTTAAAAAGAGGAAAATAGAAAATAAAAGAAGAAAAAAGAAAGCTCAAGGGTAAAGCTGCTGTCCACCAAGACTAAGGACCTGAATTTGATCCTCAGGACTCAAGTATCAGGAGACAACTGATTCCCACAGGGCCCCATACATGCACGCACACATACACTGCTCATATACATACACATGCAGATATCCTCACACACACATATAAACACACACACACACACACATACACTAAATAAAATGTAATTTAGGAAAAATAAAGTATATATTTTAGAATTTTAATTTTTTTATTTTTAAATTTTCTTTATTAAGATTTATTTATTTATTTTATGTATATAAGTACACTATAGCTGTCTTCAGACACACTAGAGGGCATCAGATCCCATTACGGATGGTTGTGAGCCACCATGTGGTTGTTGGGATTTGAACTCAGGACCTTTGGAAGAGCAAGCAGTCAGTGCTCTTAACTGCTGAGCCATCTCTCCAGCCCCCTTATTTTAGAAATTATAAAAGCAAAACATGGTGCAGGGATAAACACAATAGATGTGGAAGCATTAGACCTTTGGAGCTTTTTATTTTAAGGTTTTTAAAAGACATATTAATTATATAGAACAATTTGTTTCAAATGACAGTTCTTGAATATATACTGTTTCATATTTGGCCCCAGAGCTCTTTCCATCCCTCTCCACTCTGCTGACCTCCCTCTTTTCCTGGCTTGTCCTCCTCCATCCTCCTCCCTTGGTTTTTAGGGGGTGAGGGGCCAGACTACCAATGAGCTGCACGATCTCTCACCCCCCCCCCCCCCACCCCCTGACCTTTGATCTTTGGCCTAGCCTTTACACCCAATGCAGTCAAGCTGTGTCCTTGAGAGAATAATAGACCATCCTGCCCTTCTATGCTCTTCAGTAAATTGGGGCTTGTAATTCCCGTTTAGGAGTGCGCATGATCAAAGTGAAGCATAAAGGCCTATGCAGCTTCTCGGCATATGGCACACTTGAAGGAGCCTCCTATTTCAGAGGGAAAAAGAAGGTCTGTCATCAGCTGGCAAGTTAAATAGTGACTAGTCTTGGAGACCTATTGTTTACTTTCTCTCTTCTGCTTTGGACTTTCCCCTTGCAATTAAGATTTCTCTCATTTGATGACAGTCGTGTAGGCTCATGTTACAGTCTGGGTATGAAATATCCCCCAAAGGCTCATGTGCCGAACTCGTGGACCCTAGCTGATGGATCTGGTTGTTTTGAGGTTATTGGCCCTCAAGGGCTCTGATCTAATCAATAGACTGATCCATGAACGAATTTGTAGCTTAACAGTATTGGAGGGGTTATAAACTAGAGGATAGGGACTAGGTCAGAAGAAGTAGGTCACCAGAGGTCTCGAAGGGCGTATCTTCTCTCTGCTCTTTCTTGTTGCTTGGGTTCCTTCCTGACTGCCGTCAGCTTGCAGCTCTGCCACACTCTTTTGTGGTGATACTCTCTGCCTCTCTGCAGGCCCACGACAATGGGGCCAGCCACTGGGACCAAAATCACAAGACAAAAGATAGCCTTCTTCCCTTGAGTTTGTTTTAAATTTAAGTGTGTGTGTGTGTGTGTGTGTGTGTGTGTGTGTGTGTGTGTTCACAAAAGCAGGATAATCCTACTGGCAGATTAAGTATCAGCTGTCCAGAATGCTTAGAACCAAGATACCCCACTAGTACACATAATTTTTAGGTTTTTATGCCTTAGTTAAAAACAAACAAAAGCAGCTTGGGAACCAGAAGAGGTAGCACTTACCTAGTCCAGGCTCTTAGGGGGTGGAAGCGAGGTTAATCAAGAGGCCAAGTCATGCCTGGCTACACAGCAAGTACCAGACTACCCTGGGCTATAAGACACCTTGTTTCAAAAACTGAAATTAAAAAAATGTATGTGTGACCTCTTCTGTGCCAGGCATTTCACTAGACATCAGACACAGCAATGAGCATGACAGACAAAGCCCACTGTCCAGCTGGCAAGGTAAATAAGTCGTCGGGTAATGACGCTTGCTGCCAACCTGCGTTTCTGAGTTCAATACCTGGAACCTACATGGTAGAAAGAGAGAGCTGATTCCTACATGTTGTCCTCTAACTTCCACATGCGTGCAGTGGCTCACACGCATGCCCAAATGTGTATACACACACACACACACACACACACACACACACACACACACTAGCAGACACACACACACTAGCAGACACACACACAAGAAATTAAAACCTTCTGTCCTCATACCAGTGAGACAAGCCAGCATCCAAGAGCATCCACTAGAGATGAAGGCTGAGGAGAGATCAGAAGGGGGAGATGTGGTGTATGAGGTCCTGATGGTGGCCGGGGCAGAGGGCGGGGCGGGGGGCTTCTGAGAAGGAGCCTTTGAAGTAAGGCCTGCATGAAATGAGTGTGCAGCCGTCTGAGGAGCAAAGGTGTGGGACTTTTGCCTGGTGAGTGGGAAAGCAGAGCTGAGGGAAGAATTCAGGCAACTCAGAGCCCTACAGGAAAGCAGCAGGGCCCATGGCCTCCCAGGCTCACTGATTATTGTATGACTAACAATTTCACTTTGTTGCAGGAGTCTGTATATTCAAGACAAGCACTTCGATGTTGGGCTACACTCTCAGGCTTCTTTGTTAAATTACTCTGGGGGCCTGGGGAGCTAGCTGGCTCAGGGTTAAAAGCACTGACTGTTCTGCCAGAGGATCCAGGTTCAATCCAGCTCCCACATCACATTCACAACTGTCTATAACTCCAGTTCCAGGAAATCCAGTGTCCTCTTCTGGCCTCTTTAGGCACCTCGAGCACATGTGGTACACAGACAGACATACATGCAGGCAAAAAACTGCAGCTAAACCTGGAGGCCCACAGCCTCTTCGGCGATGACATTTTCTCTCCCTGAACTTTGTCTCTGCTGGTGTTTCTAGGTCCGGTTCAGCCTTATTTCCAGCCCCTACCTTCCTGGAACTTGCCCTATGGGGACTCCTAGCAACAGCATCTGCCTGGGAAGACTTGAGATTGACACCCAGAACCACAGCCCTCACACCCTGTCCACCATCCACCTTCACACAGAGGAAGAGCTTGAGTGACAGAGTTGGGCAAATTCGAGTCATCTCCTGTGGGGAGTGGGGGGGAGGGGTGGAGGGGTGAGGGAAGTGAGGGGTGGAGGGGTGGGGGAAGTGAGGGATGATGTAGGGGAAGGGAGGAGTGTAGGTAGGGGGTGGAGGGATAGGATGGGGGCAAAGGGTGTAGGGAAGGGAGGGGTGGGGGTAGGGTGGGAGTGGAGGGATCAGATGGGGGTGGGGGTTGGGGTGGAGGGGTTGGGTGGGCAGGGAGAAAAAGAAACAGAGAGAGGGAGGCTATCTCTGAATCCCAGAGGAATTGCACAGGAAGAGGTCAGAGACGGCCGGAGCAGGATGGGTTTGAAAGAGGAAAGTGACAATCTGGGGAGAGGCCTTTAGAGCAGAGGCAGCATGGATCCTAAGACCGAAGTAGAGCAAACCTGGTATGTGAGAGAAACAGCAAGGAGGCAAGTGTGGCTGGAAGCTAGGGGTGAGGGAGAAGAGGAGGCCTGTCAGGGATACCAGAGAGGGAGAGGATGTGCTGGGGATGGCATGGCTGGGCTGTGCCTTTTGGACGGCTGTTCGGGCTGCAGGGTGAACACAGACTGCAGTAGACAGCAGATGCCCAGTGAGAACGGGCGACTTGAACAATGGGTGTGGGGAGGGGATGGGCAGTGCTCATCTGCCTCTGGGTCTTGGCACAACCACTCCAAAGCCCTTTGCCAATGTTTTTTTTTTTTTTCTCTGCTCAGAATGCCCTGCTGTCTTCACACAGAAGTTCACACTCTGGGATGCCAGGGAATCTTAGGCTGTCCTAAGCTTGCATCCCTAGGTTCTGTGATCCTGGAGTTCAAAGAAAGCCTTGCATCCCTGGATATCTACCCATCCGTAGATGACAATATCACCTCATACTGTGAAAAGGCTGGAGACCCCTTCAAATGTTTGCTAGATGTATTTTCTGTACGGGAATATGGAAGAGGCCAATACTGCCACTGGTGGAGTTTACCAAACACTGGAAATCTTTTTTTTTTTTTTTTTTTGAGACAGGGTTTCTCTGTGTAGCCTTGGCTGTCCTGGAACTCACTCTGTAGACCAGGCTGGCCTCGAACTCAGAAATCCGCTTGCCTCTGCCTCCCAAGTGCTGGGATTAAAGGCGTGTGCCACCACTGCTGGCTGGAAATCTTTATTACTATTATTATTGTTATTATTTCTAATTATAAAACTAATAATTATAAAAGCCTGCCTACCATGCTGGGTCCCTGTTGTGGAGTACATTTTAATCCAACATAAATCCAACATAATTCAAATACCAAGTCAATGCAGATGACAAAAATTTATTATAATCAATCCACTACTCGGGAGCTGAGTTATGACCCTGAAGGGACATTGTATAGCGTAGTTAAAGGATGAGACCACAAAGGGAGGGGTGGGCTGGAGCATTGTCCAATCATTTTTGACATGAGGTTGAGCAAGGGAGTGTCCATCAATCAGGTTAGGAGGAGGTTCCTGGCTTGGGAACATGAACTTAGTTTGACCCTTTCAGTAAGCCGGGGAAACTGTCCTTGAAATGTCTGAACTCAGACAACCGTCTCCTTGCAAGGTGTCCCTGAGCTGTCTGGACTCAGACAATTGTTCACAGTAGACCCTACTCAGCTACAGGGAACTCCCTAGCTCCCTGGGGCCTGGGGCCTTGAATTTAGTTTCTCCCTATGACTAAATGGAGTCTGAAAGCAAAATGGTCGTACTTAGGATGTTTCTTTTGCTTGTTTTCAACTTGAACAAACCCAGCACACAGGTGTGGTGGGACACATCTGAACTCTCAGCACTTGGGAACTAGAGGCAGAACCAGATGTTCAATGTTATCCTTGATCACAGAGTCAGCTTGAGGACACCCTGAACCACAGGAGACCTTGTCTCAAAACAAAACAAAACAAAACAAAGATAAAGAATGGGTTTTGAATTTAGTACAGTGGTAGAGTGCTTGCCTTTTAAATGTAAGGCCCTAGGTTCAGTTCCCAGCACAGGGGGAAAGTACTTTTAATTTAAAAATTACATGCATATTTACATATGTGCATATCTAGTAGCACACAGAAGTTTCATTTTTGTTTTATAAAGAGGCTTTTTTCGAATTCTTAATTTATTTTTATCTAAAGTGAATCATTGATTTGCCTGCATGACTATCTGTGTACACCACCTGTGTGCTACGTGTAAAATTCTCTGGCAGAAGAGTCTGAGCTTTAACCACTGAGCCCCTATACATTTCCTAAAACTTCATCTTCTGTCTCTAGATACACCTCAAAACATCTCTGTGGTTTAGAAATAATAACAATGCCGCCTTTAAAAATATCCATTTTTGAATACATTTATTAAGGAATGTTAAAGACAAGGAGGTGCAAGCACTTTCCTAGCATGCACAATGGGGTTCACTCTCCAAGGTTAAAAGAGGGGGGCAGAGAAGTGGCAGGAAAGAAAGATTTCCTGTCTAAAAGATAAGCAAGCTAGCACATCTGTTCTGTAGCTTGTTCATTCTGCTTACATCATTGTGACCACCTATGCTAGCTAATTCTCTTTTGTTAAGTATCAAATAGTGCCCTAACACACACACACATACATACATCCACGCATGTTCATGTTCTCCCCCTACCCCGTCTCTGTCTCTCTGTCTCTCTGTCTCTGTCTCTGTCTCTCTCTCTCTCTCTCACACACACACACACACGCATGAAGCCATGTGCATACATGAGTGTGAAGACTTGAGTTTTGATGTGCAGTGGAAGAAGTATGAACTCAGGGTCCCCAGAATCCGCCTTCTGAGTACTGGAATTAGGGTTAGGAATCATCATTTCCTGGCTAAAATGCTTTGTTTTGGTTCTTGTTTTTTTCCAGTCAGGGTTTCTCTGTGTAGCCCTAGCTGTCCTGGAACTCACTCTGTAGACCAGGCTGGCCTAGAACTCAAGAGATTCCCCCTGCATCTGTCTCACAGACTCTGGGATTAAAGGCAGGAAGCACCACTGCCTGGCTTAAACTGGATATCTTCAACCAGCTCATCACTGCTGGATACTTATTTCTTTGTCGTCCTTGTGATATGTGGTACTGAAGATCAAATTCAGAGTCTAGGGTGTGTGAGAGACTCAACTGTGAAGCTTTCCCCATCAGCCCTCATCTTCCTTTTTCTTTTATCTTTTAAAGGATATAGTGTTGTTTGTGTGTGTGTGTGTGTGTGTGTGTGTGTGTGTGTGTGTGTGATGTATCCATATGTATACATATGTGCAGGCATGTGCCCTATACACATGCATGCACAGCGTTGTTCTCCACTCTGTTTTTGAGACCAGCCTAGAGCTTGCTATTTCCTCTGGACTGGCTGGCCTGTGAGCTCCTAGGCCCTACCTATCCCTGGGGCTACAGATGTGGGTCCTTGCACCTGGTTTTTAAATGGGTACTGAGGATCCAAACCCATACCCTCAGCAAGCGCTTTACTGAGCCATCTCCCTAGCTTGCCTTCCTATGTTTATTGAAAGATTTTTCTGGAAGACAGAAATAATGGCTCATACCTATACTCCCAGCACTCAGAAGGCAAAGGCAGGAGGATCTCTCTGAGTTCGAGGCCAGCCTGGTCTATGTAGTGAGTTCCAGGACAGCCAGGGCTACATAGAGAGACCCTGCCTGAAACATCCTTATTGTACTGACTTTGAAGCAGCAGAATTTAGGAGTGAAGTTCAAATAGGTGCTCTTCCTTCCTGGTATGACCAGAAGAGGATTTCAGCGTTGCCTTATGGGAAGTGTTTGACTAGCTGCTAATATTCTGCATGGAAGAGAGAAGACTGACAGGTAGCAGAGGCCCAGTCTAAGTTTTCCTGGGCCTTATAAGGAGGCACCTTTTTTTTTTTTTTTTTTTTTTTTTAAATGTTTGTTGGTTTTTCAAGGCAGCCTTTCTCTGTGTAGCCTTGGCTGTCCTGGAACTGACTCTGTAGGCCAGGCTGGTCTCAAACTCAAGAGATCTGCCACCTCTCCTCCTGAGTGCTGGGATTAAAGGCGTACATCACCAGTGCCCACCCTGCAAGCAAGTAGAGTTTTACAGGACATTATTCCATAGCAGAGCTGCAGGAGAGCTGCTTGGAGAGTCTCTGGAGGCACAGACACAGAAGCTAGATGAACACATAGTAGGGACATAGAAGGGACTTGGGCACAGCAGGAAAGGCTAGAACACAGCCAAGGAGAAAGCCTGGGCCTGGTTATTCAGTCTTTAGTTAGCTTTTCATTGCAGGGCAAAATACCTGTGATAGCGCACTAAGGAGGGAGAATAGGCCTGGCAGTGTAGTGTGATGGCCTTGAGCGTGCTGGGTTAGAGCTCTAGGAGGAAAAGAGACACATGAACACACAGATTTATTATTGCAGTGTAAATTATATTGGTTAATTGTCACATGCTGTTTCAGTTTGTTGAAAGCAGGTCCCAAGAGCAAGAAGGTCTACGCTTGTCTCCTCCAAAACCCTTGGTCCTGGGTCAGCCTGCTTCACAAGTTCTAGAGCAGAAAAAAAAAAAAAAAACAAGCAGATATGGGTATTAAAAACTTGATATCCACTGCGCAGTGGTAGCTCATGCCTTTAATCCCAGCACGTGGGAGGCAGAGGCAGGCAGATTTCTGAGTTCGAGGCCAGCCTGGTCTACAGAGTGAGTTCCAGGACGGCCAGGGCCACACAGAGAAACTATGTCTTGAAAAACAAAAACAAAAACAAAAACAAAACAAACAAAAAAACAACTTGATATCCTTGCTGGAAATGGTACACACCTTGAACCCCAGTACCTGGGGGCCTGAGGCAAGCAGATCTCTGAGTTTCAGGCCAGCCAAGGATCCATAGTGAGACCCTGTCTCAAAAAAAGAAAATAAAACAAAACCCTACTCCAAACCCACATAAAAATGTGTTCTTGAGAACAGTTTGTGGGTAAATCATTCCCAAAAGAGTTTGCCACATATAAAATGCCTATGGTAGGAAAGAGACGGGAAGCTCATCCTTGGAGAGAAAGCTCAACTGGGAAGTTCAGTTTATTGCTTCAACTTCCTAGTCAGTCTCAGCCTTGCTGCCAGCCCTGATCTGATGATGTCTGCTGTCTGCCTGTTACTCACCTTTTGCCTTTGTTTGGTATAGAATAAGAGAAGGTTCTGGACTTCCTTTGATCATGGCATATGACTATAAGGTAGATACTTGTCTTCTTTGTTTTCTTAAAGAATTATTTATTTATTTTATGTGTATGAGTACACTGTAGCTGTCTTCAGACACACTAGAAGAGGGCATCAGATCCCATTACAGATGGTTGTGAGCCATCATGTGGTTGCTGGGATTTGAACTCAGGACCTCTGGAAGAGCTGTTGGTGCTCTTAACCAATGAGCCGTCTCTCCAGCCCGACATTTGTCTTCTAGACCTGGACATTTCCTATTCCTACTTAGACAGGAAACTGA